>PVJX010027516.1:0-23438 GCA_004027295.1 Dolichotis patagonum | reverse complement strand
AACATGAATTTGCACCGCAGCCTTGCTGAAATTGGAGGTCAGGAAGCCCAGCAGTTCTCGGGGACCAGCATCCACGTGGTGAGTGATGGGAATAAGACCCTCGCACAGGAAAGGGGAAACCAACTGGAACACATGTTGGATTTGGGCAGGAGAGCCCTAAATCCATAAGGAAGTGGCTTCAGTTGGTTTCTCCCCTCACCGAGCGGATTGGTGGAATCTGCTTGGACTAGGCTGCGACCCTGGCTGCAACCCAGTGAGTCGCTACAAATTAATCCCCTGAGATCGGCACACACTGATGCAGTGAAGGCCTGCAAAGGTTGACTGGCCCAGAGGGGAGGAGCCAGTGCACACTGCCCATGCATGAACTCTAATCTCTGATAGTCTATTGAAGAGGGCAAAAGCTCCTAGCCTGCGCCTCTAGAGGAGCCTTAACTAACAAGAAAAGGGTCTGGGAATTACACTGTACATTTGTGTGGAAGGAACCAAAAACATGACATAAGGGAGAAATAAGAAAAAAACCCCAGTCCCCAACCCTGAGAACATTGATCCAGGAGAGGTAAATACAAAAGAGATTGAGGGCAGCAAACATGCAACATCAAACACAGCGTTAGCGGACATAAAGAGATATATTCAGGACCTTGTAAGCGGGACCAAAACTGAAATATTAATTAAATTAAACAAGAGATAAGTAGATTAATAAAAGAAAGGCTGGGCACCTCTCAAGAAGACACAGACAAAAGAATGGAGGAACACAAAAGGAGAGAAAAATTTAATGAAGAATACAGGAAAAACCTAGAATTCATGAAGCAGATTCAAAGAGATTACCAGGAAACTAAAGACTCCGTAGAAAGCTGGCAAAACTGCTTGAAAGAAACCAAAGATAGACTATCAAAAATTGAACACAGGCTTGCAATGTGTGATCATGAAAGGGAAGATCTCTTAAAAATAACAAGGGAGCAGGCAGTAAAGATACAAAGACTGGAAGATGACAAGAGGATCTATAACTTAAGAATAAAGCATGTGAATGAAGAAGTAGGAATCAAAAGAGAAGAATTACAAATGCTATTCACAGAAATTATTAAGGAAAATTTCCCAAGCATAGAAAAAAGAAATGATGTGCAGATATATGAAGCATACAGAACTCCAGCCACCTACAACCAAAACAGAGCTACACCTAGACACATAATAATCAAGATTCCAGATATTCCATATAAGAACAGAATATTAAAAGCCATCAGAGAAAAGAAACAGATGACCTATAAAGGAAAACCCATCAAAATCACGGCAGACTTCTCAACACACCATCAAGTCAAAAAGAGCTTGGAGTGAAGTAATTCAAGTGCTGAAGGAGAACAACCTCCAGCCCAGATTGATGTATCCTGCAAAACTCTCTCTAGAAATTAATGGAGAAAAAAGATGCTTCCATGACAAAGAGGAACTAGGAGAATTTGTGACTACCAGTCCAACCCTACAAAAAATACTGAAGGACATTCTAGGGAGAGAGAACAAGAATTTGAGCATTTCAGGAACAGTGGCAGAAGCCTCAGTGAACGGGGCATATAGAGGAGTGGAAGAGAAAAATAGACAACCAATGGCAGAAAACAGAATAGCAGAAATAAGGCAGAGATGATTGGCTGTAATCTCTAGTATAGGTGGCCTTGAAATATTAACAGAGAGAAACACAGGCAGAGTAGATCAGGAGATAGGCTCCATTGAGAGGCTCTATATAGGGAGGCAGTGGGACCTAAAACAAGCAGTGCACCCCATGGGAGTAAAAGGGGAGGAATTCTCTAAAACAGGGAGGCAGAGGATATTGTTAATTGAGCAACAAGATTTAAAATTTACATTATTCTCATCAGTCTGCTTAGATGGATTACATGCTGTTCTAGTTTGTCTACTTACACTAGACATGAGGACATGGTCAGCTATCCCTAAAATAAGAGGACATATTATGGTAATCATCCCTAATTTTCCTATCAACTTAATCTAAATCCCTTTATAAATTATGCTGTCTTATTATGACTGATCTTATTTGAATCTGGGTTGTTAGATTGCTACTTTGTATTGACTGATTTTATTTAAATCTGTTATGAGGGATAGCATCAAGTCTAAGTGTATAGGCAACTACACTGAAGATGACAAATTCACTAAGATACCCACTCTGGTTTGATTATTACTTGCTTTTGAAGTCTTATAATGTCTCCAATGCTTCATTTTTTAAAATGTTTTTGTATACTGCTGAGGCATCATGGTAACCATTGTAGATCATCTTGTATTGCGGTTTTATATGACTTTTTTGCCTCATGCTTTTCTAGGAATTGTTTTGCTTTATCTTGCTCTGTTTTTGTTTCTCTTTAATAAAGAAATAATAGATATACATGTAGAGACACATACATGTGTAGAGCTTATAAACAATTTACGAGAACCAACTATATAACACATGTTGAAATGAACAACTACTTTGAAGAAAAAGAGACACTAGAATACCCAGTGCTGATTCCATAATGCCATGATTGAAGTCCAGCAAAACTATCACTTTTTGTTCAAAGTGATTTTTAGCTTGCTTTGTCTTGTTTAAGTTCAACACATTTGATGGTATGGACAGCTGTTTTGAGGAGAATGAGAGATACTATGACAGCCATTCTTGGCTTCTCTAATGTCTGGTCCTGAAGACCTGAAACGCCCTCCTCCTTGTGCTCAGATCAATTCCATGCTAGGTTGTTTCATGTGAATTCCCTGTATGTGACAATCTGGACAACTATTTGGAAGAAAACAAGAGTCAATATGATGAGAGTGAATATCTCCCATTGTCTAGTTTTGAAATTTATATCTCTTACATTGCTTTCTTGTGAGCCACTTTGTTCTGTTTTGTTGTGTTTAATTTCACCCTTTTGATATAATTGCATGTATATTTGAGTGGGTAAGATGGATGACCATATTGCTGTTTTAGTCAGATCGTGGAGCAGAACTGTTAACAGTATCACTGTTTGAATGTCTACTTTACATGTTTTAACTTTGTAATTTGAACAACTATTTCCAAGAAGTCAGTACGTAATTTGTCAAGTAATATTTCTTAGGTTTTTTTTGTTGTTGTTCTTTTCCTTTATTCCTTGGAATTCTGTATTGTTGCTACCCTTTATTCTGTTTTTTTTTTGTTGTTGTTGTTGTTGTTTTTCTCTTTAAATAAAATTAAAAAAAAAAAGAAAGCAACAATTGACCCTCAGGTGACACATGACTATGCATGGGCTTGCTATAATAGTGACTTATTTAAACAAACATCTATACGAAATGCCACTAACATAGGTAGAAAGGATATGCTGATGTGAGTATTTTCAATAAACACTACCCAAATATTGGCAAGAACTTGAGGTTCAAACAATAATTTGATTGTTCCTGTGAAATCTATCTAGCAAGGTATCTATCTAACAATGTACCTCATTTGAACACAGAAGAGATAGATTTTAGGTTTTAGATGATGAGAAAGCAGGACAGTGATACTAGGGGGAAAGTTCTAGCAAGAAAAACAGGATTTCTGGGAAGCCTCAAATGCCAGTTGAGTTTGAAAACCATGAAGTTATAGTTAGTTACATCATTGACTGTTTATTTATATGATATGTGATTATGTTGGTGTATTTATAGAGCTATCCTGGTGGATCTGAATTCTACTATTCTACTTTACCTACTCATTAGGAGACACTTGACCTTTTCATTCTACCTTACCTATTCATTAGGAGACACTTGACCCTTTATGAGCAAACTCATAGGCCTTCCTTTTCTATGGGGCCATCCCTAATTATCAAGCAAGACATTCTCTCTGTGTTTGTTAAATTGAGTAAAATCATGCTGTTTTGTGCTGAATCTTTTAGTGACCTGGGGTTGATTATGCTCTTCACACTTGCATAAGTCTTTGTGTTTCAATTTCTTTACGTATCAAAGATGGGTAATAGCAAGCCTGTTTTATAGGATTGCTTTGTAAATTAAATGAGGTCATATATATATAATAAATATAAAGCAATGCCTGGCAAAATTTCAAAGCTCAATTTTCCATTTTGTTCTTATTTGTCTACTGCTTATCTCTCCCACATCAATCTTATGTCCCATGAGTCTAATATGCTAAGTATCTAACCCATTTAGTCTGCCATCATAATAATTATTACTATCAATATTATTAATATCATCATTTATATAATTGTATTTTCATCACTGATTTATAGGAATTGATCTCCTCCTAGCCTGCATATTACTTACATAAATTATGTTTATATTTTCAAAAGCCCAGTACCAGCACACTTAAGGGTTTTCAAAACAAATGAAATGTTGGTGGATTGTTGGATCAGGCCAGGCTGGTGAGCTGCATATTGTCTGCATCCTGTAGTTGTCTTGGTTCCTGGAACCTACTCAAGAACACATGTGAGCAGGTCCCCAGAAAGAATACAGAGTGAAAAATCACAGGTTCAGTAAACCAGTCTATCAGAAAATAATCACAATATAATTTTAAGTGAACACTGTATTAAGGACACTGGGCTTCTGATGAGGGCAAAGTGGACAGTGCCATGGCAGCAGCTATCTGCTGTGGCCATAATGTACTTGGGAGAGATCTCAGCAGGTGACTCAGTGAAGGGTCACGTGGAGAGAGGAGCAGCAGTGTACTGGGGAGGACATTCCACCAGGGAGGGTTCTAAGCAAGCAGAGTCAGAAGTGGCAACTGCAGTGAGTTCCAGGGTGGGTTTCTCTTTTGTTTTTCCTAGAATTTGAGGAGTGATTGCAGGTTGTTGGTAATGGGGCTTTTTCCTAATGAGCAGGGGCATCCACACTCACAAAGGGGGAGAAGTTTTAGAATTTATATAGTCTTGACCAAAATGAATGGGTTGGCCAACGCACATGTGGGGATCAATACCAAAATGCAGATGGATGTAAATGAGATCTAACTGGATCCAAAAATGTCTACTAGGTTCCTAGGTTCACATGCATTCGCGCCAGAGCCACATAACTGTAGGTGTGAGGGAACTGTGAGAGGTTGTGGTGTCTTAGAGGGGAAGTGCTAAGAATGATGAGGATTGCCTCTATGGGCTTATAGATCCCAGCTCAGATCTAGCTAACTTTCCACTGTATCAGAGTTCTGGTGGATAATATAATGGGTGAATGTGTTTGTAAAACACATTCATGTATCACATGCCTGATACATGACATGAAATTTAAACACTTATAACACAAATATGTGGGCTCTAGAATTAGACTGGGCAACCTGTTTAATTCCCCTGATCCTCAGGTTGCTCATCTGCAAAATCAGGGTTATGGTCCATGGACCATGGAGTTGTGTGGTGATTACATATATTTTACAGTAAAGAGCCAGATATCTTGATTATTCTTGCTGTCACCAGCAACTTCATCAATGAAGTCATTATTATCATTCTCATAGTCACCACTTTTATTACTAAACTTAAAATATTAAGAAAAATACCTTAAAGGTGATGCATTTTCTTCTTCTTAAAATTAAATTTTCCATTCAGGAGTATAATTATTTTGGATGGCAGATGCTGCTGTGCGAGTTGCTGATTAAGAATGCTACTATATTAGTACCATTCTGAGTTTTTGCCTGTGTAATAGGATCAGCAGTCCTGAACAGGATACAAAAATGTGACACATAAAAAGAGTTACTTTATGAACAGAAAAACCTAAAATTATGGGTGTTGTGGGTAATTTAACAGCTGTGAGCATTAGTCATGACTGACGTGAAGGAGCTGTTGGAGTTCTTTGGGTGAAGGAAGTGCAGAAGTCACAGCCTTCTGATGAGATGAATCACTGCAATTGTGTCAGGAAAAAGCAACAGGGCTGAAGCAAGTTTTCGTTCTTCTTTTGCAAGTCCTAGGTACTATCTGTCCATATCGGCCTCTTTAGGAGACCACTGACTAATTGGATGACCAGAGAAAATAGTTCAGTGCCACCTGTAAGCAGTTTCAAATTTGCCTGTTCAAGTTTTGAGCATGGTTTGAATTCCCAGAGGAGAATGAGCTCTTCAACTAATGACACTATTGGTCATCAGTGGAATTTGGGCATAGTGAGTCATTTTGTCCAACCTGAATCACTAGTTAGATCGGAGAGTATATCGATTTATTAACTAACAAGCAAGTTTTGATTATGGCAAACAACAAGGTGAAATATAAGACTTATTCATACTTGTATTAATCTTCATAACTGTCTACTTTGCTTTCATCTTCTGTTTTTCCTCTTACATGAGTTTTATGTTCTATGACTCTAATCTGTGCAATATCCTATTGAATTTGGTCCAGTCTTATCTCGAGGGAAAAATCAGAGGAAAAATAGTGGTTTCCATTTCACTGTGCCTCTTACTGATGTGCCTTTGTGTATAGTTTGGACTTTTTCCGGAATGCCCTTGCTTTGGCCTTCATTACTTGTCAAAGGCTTTGTTTTCTTTCAGCATGCCATTCAGACATTTCATCTACTGAAAATCTCTCCCTGATAATGCCTCACCTCGTCAGGAACCTTGTTGGTGTCTGTGTCATCATGTGCAGTGCTATGTCATGGCCAGTGATGGTGAACATTTCTTCATGTATTTATTTGCCATTTGTATATCTTCATCTGAGAACTGTGTGTTCATCTCCCATGCCCATTTGTGGAGAAGGTCTTTGAATTTGGGGCTTGATGTTTTTCAGCTCTTTATATGTTCTCGATATATGTCCTTTGTTCGAGGGATTGTTGGCTAAAATTCTTTTCCATTCTGTGGGTTTTCTTTTCACTTTATTGCTGATTTCTTTTGAAGTGCAAAAACTGTTTAGTAATATGAGATCTCAGTTGTTGATTCTTTGAAGTATTTCCTGTGAGGGTTGTGTTTTATTGATGAGTTCTCTGCCTACCCCTATGTCTCCAAGATTTTTACGTAGCTTATCCTCTAGTAGATTTAGTGTTTCTGTTTTAATATTTAGATCCTTGATCTATTTTGACTTTAGTTTAGTGAATGGTGATAGGCATAGGTCTAGTTTCAGTCTTCAGCATGTGGAAAGCTGAGTTTTGCAATACCATTTATTAAAGAGACTATCCTTCCAGTGAACATGTTTAGCCCCTTTGTCAAATATAAGGTAGCTGAGTGTCTTTGTAGTAGTGTTTGCATCTTCTAATCTGTTCTTCTGATCCTCAAGTCTATTTCTTTGCTGATTTTATTATTGTGGCTTTATAATATAGTTTCAAGTCAGGAATTGAGGTGCCTCCTGTCTTGCCTCTGTTGCCCAGAATTGCCTTTGCTATTCTAGGTTTCTTCTGTTTCCAGATGAATTTTAGGAGTATTTTCTCTAGATCTGTCAAGTATGAAAATGGTATTTTGATTGGGATTGCATTGACTCTGTATAACAGTTTTGGGAGTATGGTCATTTTCACAATGTTGGTTCTTCCTAACCAAAAGCAGGGGATATCCTTCCTTTTTCTAATATCTCCTTCAATCTCCTATTTTAGGTTTGTATAATTTTCAGCATACAGATCAGATGCCCATTTTTGGAGAGGGTCTTTGAATTTGGTTGGCTTGATGTTTTTCAATTCTTTGTATATTCTTGATATAAGTCCTTTGTCTGAGGGGTTGCTGGCTAAAATTCATTCCCATTCTGTGGGTTGTGTTTTCACTCTGCTGGGTGATCTCCTTTGAAGTGCAGAAACTTTTCAATAGTATGAGATCCCAGTTGTTGATTCTCTGAAGCATTTCCCATGCAGTTTGCGTTTTGTTCACGAATTCTCTGCCTACCCCTATGTCTCCAACACTTCTACCTACCCTATCTTCCAGTAGATTTAGTGTTTCTATTTTAATGTTTAGGTCTTTAATCCATTTAGACTTTAGTTTTGTGCATGGTGATGAGCATGGATCTAGTTTCATCCTTCTGCATATGGAGAGCCAATTCTTCCAACACCATTTATTAAAGAGGCTGTCCTTCTTCCAGTAAACCTATTTAGCTCCTTTGTCAAATATCAGGTGACTGAGTGTCTTTGTACTTATATTTGCATCTTCTAATCTATTCCATTGGTCCTCAGGTCTATTTATTTGCCAGTACCATGCTGATTTTATCACTGTAGCTTGGTAGTACAGTTTCTAGTCAGGAATTGAGATGCCTCCTGCCTTGCCTTTATTGCCCAGAACTGCCTTTGCCATTCTAGGTTTCTTCTGTTTCCAAATGAATTTTTTCTCTAGATCTGTGAGGTATGTCAATGGTATTTTGATTGGGATTGCATTGAATCTGTATAACAGTTTTGGGAGCATGGTCATTTTCAAAATGTTGGTTCTTCCTATCCAAGAGCAAGGAATATCCTTCCATTTTCTAATATCCTCTTCAATCTCCTTTTTTGGAGTAGTATAATTTTCAGCATATAGGTCTTTTACATTCTTGGTTAGGTTGATTCCTAGGTATTTCGTTTTTTAGAAGCTATTGTGAAAGGCAATATTTCCAAAATTTTGCTCTTAGTGAGTTTTTTGCTTGTGTACAGGAATGCTATTGATTTTTGAGTGTTGACTTTGTAGCCAGCTACACTGCTGAATTTATTACCTGTAGTAGTCTTTTAATGGAGTTTTTGTGGTCTTCTAAATAGAATATCATGTCATCTGCAAATAATTATAATTTAACTTCTTCTTTACCTATTTTTATTGCTTTTATTTCTCCCTCTTGTCTGATTGCTCTGGCTAATAGTCCCAGAACTATTTTCAATAGGAGTGGTGATAGTGGACATCCTTGTCTTGTTCCTGATTTTTGAATGAAGACTTTTTCTTTTTGTCCATTTATTATAATGTTGGCTGTTGGTTTGTCATAGATGGCCTTTATTAGATTGAGGTACATACTGTCTAGTCTGAGTTTCTATAGGGTTTTTATTATGAAAAGGTGTTGGACTTTATCGAAAGTTTTTTCTGCGTATATTGAGATGATCATGTGATTTTTATTTTTGGTGCTGTTGATGTGGTGTATTGCATTTATTGATTTGTTGAACCATCCTTGCATTCCTGTAATACATACCACTTGGTCGTGGTGTATAATCTTCTTGATTACTTGCTGCATTCTATTTGCCAGTATTTTCTTGAGAATCTTTGCATCAACGTTCATTAAAGAGATTGGTCTATTTGGTTGGGTTTTTCTCTGGTTTTGGGATCAGAATGACATTTGCCTCCAGGAATCAGTTAGGAAAGACTGCTTCTCTTTCAGTTTCATTGAAGAGTTTAAGGAGTATTGGCATTAAATCTTCTCTTAATTTCTTATAGAATTCAGCTGTGAATTCATCAGGTCCTGGGCTTTTCTTTCTTGGTAAGTTTTTAATCATGTTTTCAATTTTAGTAGCTGATACTGGGTAATTCAAAGTTGCTATATCTTCTTGATTGAGCTTTGGTAGTTCGTATGCTCCTAGAAATCTGTCCATTTCCTCTCTGTTTTCCACCCTATGTGAGTGGAGATTTTCCAAGTGGTTATTCATGATCTTTTGAATTTCCATGGGATCTGTAGTAATATCCTTCATTTTAGGCCTTATTGCATGGATTTGAGTTTTTTGCTTTTTTTTTCTTGATAAGGTTGGCCAGGAGTTTATCAATTTTATTTATTGTTTCAAAAAACCAGATCTTTGATTCATTAATTCTTTGTATTGTTTTTTTTAATTTTCAATTGCATTAGTTTCTCCTCCAATCTTCACAATTTCTTCTCTTCTATGAGCTTTGGGTTTGATTTGCTCTTCCTTTTCTAGAAACTTGAGGTATAGAATAGGTTATTTATTTGTGTTCATTCCATTTTCTTGATGTGACTATTGCTATGTATTTCCCTCTTAGGACTGCTTTCTTTGCATCACCTAGGTTGCGCTATGTTTTATGTTCATTTCATTGCATTGTGTGTATTGTTTTATTTCTTCTTTAATTTCATCTGTAACCCACTGGTTATTCAGAAAGTTGTTGTTTAATTTCCATGTATTTATGCAGGTTTTGCAGTTTTTCTGCCATTGATTTCCAATTTTAGTGCGCTATGATCAGATACTATGCATGGGATAATTTTGTTCCCTTTGTATTTAGTTAAGAATGCTTTATCAGTTAATATATGGTCTATTTTAGAGAATGTCACATGTGCAGCTGAGAAGAATGTATATTTGGATGTGGTTGGGTGGAACACTCTGTAAACATCCACTAAGTCCATTCACTCACAGGTATGATTCAGTTCTGTTATTTCTTTGCTGACTTTTTGTCTAGTTGATCTAGCTCTTTGTTGCAGTGGGGTGTTAAGGTTTCCTATTACAATTCTGTTCTTGTGTATTTGGTTTTTCATGTCCATTAGTATTTGTCATATATAGTTGGGTGCATCTGTATTTGGTGCATATATGTTTATAATTGTTAGTTCTTCCTCTTGTAGTTTTGCACTTACAAGCATATAGTGGCTTTCTTTATCTGTATGAATCCTTTTTGGTTTGAAGTTCACTTTGTCTGCAAACAGAATAGCTACCCCTGCTTTTTTCTGGGTTCTTGTTGCATGGAATACTGTTTTCCATCCTTTGACTTTTAATTTATGAGATTCTTTTTGAGTCAGATGTGTTTGTTGTATACAGCATATTGTGGGATCCTGTTTCTTGATCCATCCATTCTGTCAACCTGTTTCTTTTGATAGATGAATTAAGCTGATGTACATTTATGGATATCAATGATATGTACTGACTTGACTTTGCCATGTTGTGTTCCTATTTTTGGTTTCCTGCTTTTCTCCCTTGTTTAATTTCTTGTCCAGCCTGGTGGTTTCTTTCTGTTGTTGTTCTGGAGATTGTGGTCATTTTTATCTCTATCTAGCAATTCTTTATATCTATCTAGCATGTCTTTCAGTACTCTTTCTCGGGTTGGTTTGGTGGACATGAATTTCTTTAGTTGTTCTTTGTCATGGAAGTATCTTGCTTCTCCATTAAATTTGAAAGACAGTTTTGCTGGGTACATCAGTGTGGGTTGAAAGTTTTCTTTTTGGGCTTGAAATACTTCACTCAAAGCCCCTCTTAACTTGAAGGTTTGTGCTGAAAAGTCTGCTGTGATTCTAATAGGCTTTCCTTGATAGATGAGTTGTCTAACAGCTTTTTGTATTCTGTTTTTATGCTGTATGTCTGGGATCCTAATTTTTATATGTCTGGGTATATATTTATGTTGGTTGTGACTGTTTGGCATTCTGTATGCCTCACTTATTTGTATATGAAATTTTTCCCCCATGTTTGGGACATTTTCTGCTACTACTTCTGTGAATAGTTTAGTTATGTCATGAAGAGGAGAGTTTACACTGACTCCTGCATCATCCATTACTGATGCCTATTAATCTTATATTATTTCTCTTGGTGTCATCTTGAAACTGCTGCTTTGTTGTTTTTGTAAGTTCTATCCTTTCATGATTGCTATCTGCGATCCTGTCCTCAGGTCTGAAATTCCATCCTCAGCTTCTTTTAAATGGTTTTTCCAGATTTCAATAGAATTTTTTGTTTCTTAGATATCTCTTTAATTTGTTTCATGGATTCTGCTTGTTTTCTACATTGTTCATTCAAAGTTTCAATCAATTTCCCATGCTCCTGTGTTGTTTTTTTATCTGTTCTTCTCTAGCTATGTTGAGCAAATCGTTTACTAAAGTTGTTGTTTCTGTCTTCATGTAAGACATTATTTCTAATTTGATTTCCTCTATAGCCTCATGGATTTGTTTCTTTACTTCATTTGCTATGTTTTCAGAGATTTCTGGTGTATGACTCTTAAAGTCCTCTATTTCAATGTTACCTGTATTTGTTCCTGATGGACTAGATGTTGTAGATTGCATTTTGTGTTTTTGTTTTGTCATTTTCACTTTTTGGTAAATATTTGGTCTTTCAATCCCAACAGTCTCATGTGTGTGTAGTGTGAATTTTAGGGTCCTACTGTGTAATTGATGTTTGTTCAGTTGCTGGGTACCACAATGAAGAGGAGAGCCAGTCACCTGAATTCCTCCTATAGGGCCTGTTGGGTGAATCCTACGTTATTTCTGGACTAACTAGCCTAGAAGTATAGATGTAGGTTAATTCTTAGTTCCTGCTGTTGCTATGGCTTCAGGATGTTGCAGGTCACCAGCTCTCCCTGTCTATAGTGTTTGTGTTAGCTGAGGCCCTACTGTGTCACTGGGGGTCTCATAAGCTCTTTTAATTTTCTCCAAGTTGGGGGAGGCTTTCTTGCTGCACTCTTCAACCTGTGTGATATGGGATTACCCACTCTCTTGCCAGGTTTGCCAAGGTCTTACAGTTGGAGGGTGTTTCACTTGCTCTCCTATTTACCCACTGCAGACCTCTATTTTAGGGGCAAACTCACCACACTGACTGGAGCCTCTTAAAGTCTTCTGTTTGGATGAGGCGTTCCTGAGTCTTCCATCCAGCTAGCACAGTAATCTGCTGTAGTCCAAGCTTCTGGGAGAAAGGGTTGCATCCAAAGATCAACCACAGTACTAGGTCCAGGGGGCAGGTGGGTTCCCCAAGGGGCAGGCCCATAGTGGCATTTGGGGGTGTCCCAGGTGTGCTGGACCAAGAGGTGTGTCCACAGCATTAGTCTGAGGTGACCCAGGCATGCTTGGCTGAGGGTTGGTCTATATTTTAGTTAATATATCATATGCAGTTTTCCAGTTCCTGGCACTAGTCAGTTATTCCCTAAGATGGCTGTTACAGGTGAATTTATTTCTTCAGATAACAGGCAACTTTTAAAAAAAATCAACATTGTTCCAAGGCTCAGGTACATGAAGAAAATTGGATTGTGTGCCATAGCATGATGTTTTTTCATGGTGGCAAATGCTTATAATGTTTTTGAAATTGTATTTTCTTTTTCTCCCAATTTAACTTCTTCAGTGGCTTGAAGGCAAATATTATGCGGTTTCATTATTTTGCAAGATTTTCCTTTTGGAGTATGAATAATATACAGCTAAGTTGCAAGCTCAAATCACACAATCATTTTATTTTGAGTTGAAATAAGCACCAAGGTATGAGATATGACAGGACTGGATAGTCTTTTGTAACATTTGACGAGGTTGTTATTTTTGGTCAAGTTTTATGTCATACATTCATATATATATTTCAGAGAAGATCCACAATGATTTCCAATGTTTGAGGCTTCAAGAATAGAAGATGTATGCCTGAAAATTCTTTATAATACTGAAGGGGCACAAAGGATATGTGTAAGGGGAGGGCAAAAAGCAGCAGAGACAGACACAGAAAGACACAAGCAGAGGGAAACAGAGGTACATAGGGAAAGAAAGTGGAGAGAATGAAGTGGAAAAAGTGCAGAATCAATAGATAAGTATTTCAGGGGAAAATTTGACCAGATTTTTAAAAATAATGGGCCTTTCATTTTTATGAGATGGTAACATAGCTTTATTTACTTGTATTTCTTGATTTGAACTTCAGAATGTTTTTGAAATGAGATACCATCTTGACTTCAATAAGTGCATTTAAATTTAAGAGGGTGTCATGGTGAGAAACAACAAAACACATATTTTTGCACCCCAAAGGCAACACAAATACAATCATACTAACACAGAAGGCTGGGAGACTGCACACTGGGTGGTCCTGAGCCTGCACATCTGTTGCAAAACAGGAGGGACATTAATGAATGGAATGCATGTGGAAAATTGTTGAAATTTGTAAATGTGACCAACATGAGAGTGCAGAACCTTTTACCTTGGTTTTAACTTTCATTTTTTTCATGTGCATTGCCAAATCATAGTTTTATGCACTTATCAGGAACACAGTAATTATATGAGTTATGAAAACTGTGGAATAATTAAATTAAGCTAATTAACATACCCATCACTTAAAATGGTAATCATTTTTCATGGTGATATTGTTTAAAATGTATTCCCTTAGTGATTGCACATTTCAAAATGTACATTTCTGGTAACTATTTTCACCATTTATGCATGATATCTCAAAGAAGAAAAAAATAATTCTTGTCTAATTTAGATTTTGTATACTTTATCATCAGTCCCCACCCCAGCCCTCAGCCTTTGGTGACCACTGTTCTACTCTATACTTCTTTCAATTCCATTTTTTAGATTCCACAGATGAGTGGAAATAATGATATTTGTCTTTCTATGCTTGGCTTACTTCACTCCCTATCATTTCATTCATGTAGTCTCAAATGGCAAAATTTCTTACTTTTTAAGAGTCTGAACAAGACTGAATTATAGATCTATATATACTAGCACATTTTATCCATTTTTATATTGATGAATACCAAAACTGATTCCATAACTTAGTTATTGTGAACCCTCCTGTAATGAATGGGAGAATGCCATTGTCTAATGGCATAATAATATCAGATCTTATAGAAAAATACCCAGAAGTATTGTCTCTGGATCAAGTGGTTATTCTGTTTCTTTCAGCGCTGCAGATCAAATCAAGGGCTTTGTGTACACTAGGCACACACTCTACCACTGAGTTATCCCTATATTTAGTTTTTTGAGAAATTTCATGTCTTTCACATGATGTCTGTACTAATTTACATTGCCATCAAAGTGTACCAGAACCGTTTATTTTTGTAGAAAACCAACTCATACCATTTCAATGTGAAATTTAAAGCATGAATTTGTGGAAACATTAACTGAGTATGCTTTCAGTGAAGGAAAATATGCCTTCCTACATGAATGACATAATTAAAGAGATTTGGGAAAGAAACAGTTTCTTAAGAATCTGAAGGAAGCAATGAAAGCTTTATTAATAAGTAGGGGAAGGGTTGGGGTCCTTCTGTCTCAAATGTTCAAATATTTGAACTTTTTCACTAATCATTGGTATTAATCATTGTTTGGATAATCACCTACTAGATAATTATTAGCTGGATATTCTCACCTACTGAATAATTTTCAGTACTATTTTATATATATATATATATATATATATATATATATATATATATATATAATGTGTCTTAGCTACTTTCTTGTTACTGAAACACAATACCCAACACTCCCAACTTCAAGGAGGAAAGATTAATTTGGCTCATGATATGAAGAGGTTTCAGTCCATAGTTGGCTGCTCCAAGTAGAGTGGCATGGCATTGGATATCTCAGGGAAGAAAGAGCTCATGGCATGGCAATGGGAAGCAGAGAGAGAAGGAGAGAGAAAGAGAGAGATCAAGGAGGAGGGAGCAAAATAGACCCTCCCAGGCCACTCCTCAATCACTCACCTTCAACAAACAGGCTTCAACTCCCAATTCATGTTTAGGGATTAACTCATTGTGGAGTCATGCACACATGCTAGTCTATTATGGTCCATTCACCTCCAAAGTCTCACCAATAAGCCTATGATACTTTGGGGAGAAATAGAGGTATAAACCAAAAGAGCATGTGTTTTATTATTCTTTTAAACGTATGTGAAACATGAAAATGTGAAAAAACAAATAATTTTTTGAGGTATAAATGATCTCATTGTATGTTTGGTTGCACTTGTATGTATTACATGCACATGTCATTAAATCCTGGTCAGCCAAATAATTTCAAAACTGAGTTATCTTCAGTCCACTTAATAAGGACTTGTTGAGCATTACAGTGTTGTAGATACACAGTATATTAAATGTGGATGTACAGTAGTAGTAACATTAACAAAACAAGGTCTGTGCTGTATTAGAAAAACAGATTATTAGAAAAATATTCACTATATCAAACCAAGTCTTTTCAACCAGATCAGCATCCTTGAGTATATCCTTTCTTCTTTTGTTTTATTTCACTTATTAGAAAAATAAAATTAAACAGTCCTTGCACGACTTAATTATTGTTCAATCACATACCTACTGTCATCATATGTAAAACTCTGAGTTAATAGTTTATCACTCTCTAAAAGTTCCTTCATGACAGAGACTGAATTTCTACAGCTTCGCATGCTACATTCACATATTACCAGAGACAAATTGGAGAATGAAATTACACATGCATAAACATTTTAAGGAAATACAATTGTGAAAGTAGCATGTAAGAAAACAAGTTTTTTCACAAATTTTCAGTAAGTGTTCTAAAGAGGTATCACTTACTTTTATTATAGAATCTGTTGAGAAATCCCCACGTGCTCAAGAAGAAAGAATGAACATGATGACTGTCATCATTACCCATTCAAAGAGGTTGTAACATATGCAGGAATATCACAGGCAATCATTTTATGAAAGCAAAATTCTCTCGGTATTTTATGTCACTAGCAATGAAATGTAATTAATTCCCTTTCATTATAGTTCAAAAGTTTCCCCAGGGCTTAGTTCTGATTTCTTGTCATGGAGTCAATCGTATTGTTGGAACAACAAAACTGTACTATAAAAATGTACCCCATTATTCTGAAGATAGCAGAAAAATTGTGTGCGTGCGTCACCCTTGATGGAAGAGATGGGATGGCAGAGATGTAAATCTTCATAATTAAAGCCTGGGGCAAATCATATTTTGTGCCAGGTTTTAATTTATATGCCTTTGCTTAGTGGGATTAGGGTAATTCCTTGATCATTAATAGTGAGTTGGACTTTAAGACCTTGCTTAGTGAAGATGGTCCTATTGACTAAACCACTCAAAAAGAAGTTTTGACAGTTTCCGAAATCTATGAATATGCTAATTTAATGACCCTGAACATATTAAAAGGCTGATAATATATTGGACCTCCAGCATATGGGTAAAACAGTACATAGTAATTTTAACATCATTCGAAATATGTATGTCGCATTTGTTATTTATTGATCTGAATGCATTTCCTCTTTATATTTGCTCAGTACAAATAATAAAACTTGACATAGGATCCCAGGGCACCTAGAATGCTCACTGTAACTCATCACTCATTACTCACACAGTTTCTTGAGAAGAAAAGAAAAATAGACAGTGAATTGAAATATATAGGTTTTAGGCTGCCTAGATTGACATTCCACTTCATCCACTTGGTAGACTGTAGGGAAAATTAATTATTTTTCATATCCATTTCTAAATTCCATTTAATAAAAGAGAAAATAATGCCTACTCTTGAGGCTGCTGTGACACTTGAAGGTATGACTACACACAGACACTGAAAATGGGTTTAAACCATCCAGATGCACAAAATAAGTTTAGTGGACATAAGCACCTAGTGATGTTAATGTTAACATTGAGAGAAATGAATTATGGTATTTTATATAAGGAGATTTCTCCTTTCTGTCCCTCCTCTCCTAGCAACTAAATTTTTAAAAGGATTTAGGGCAAGGACAAATCTACATGGAAATTGGTTAATGTAATATGATGTTTATCTAAATGTAGTCTTCAAAAAAACATTAATATGTTTTGTAAGAGTATGATTTCTAGGGTCAGGAATATAGCTCAGTGGCACAAGCGCTTGCCTGGCAATCACAAGGCCATAAGTTCAATTGCTGGAACAAAAAAAAAAGTGCTTTGCAGTAGTAAAGAAAAAAAAAACCCAAATATTCCTTTTTTATTTTTCTGAAGGAGACTATAGTATTTTTATATGGCTTATAAAAGCCTTTTTCATTACAAAAGTCTTGAAACAGTAAATGGCACAGACATCTGATTTCAAGGTTATGTTAATTTAGGAGTAAAACTTGGAAAACTGTGGTACAGATTATATTTCCATCCCCAGCAGTCTGATGGAGCTGAAGTTTGCTTGGAGTCACTTTCAAGGTCAGTTCTGTTAAGTAAAGAATCAGGGCCCTCTTAGGTGAATATTATGAGGTCTATATGCTTAACTTATAAGGTATTAAAGAGTCAGATAAGCATCCTGTTGTAATGCTATGAAAACCACAATTATTTTTGTGATGATCATTAATCTATTCTCTCACATCAGTGATCTCCAAAATGTTTCTGGGCATAGCCAATATTTTTCTACAAAATTACACTGAAATCCCTTTAATTATTTGCCAACTTACATGGATGAGGAAATTTTAACCTAAATAGAATTTAAGGATGAATTTAATCAATAAATAATTCTAACCAAAGAAGAAAAAGTCTGTGGATGCATAACTATCTGAATTTCACTGGCAATTTTCTATTTAGTCTGCCAGAATAATTCAGCTTCTTAAAACAATAGGAAACCAAATAAACTCTTTAAAATGAATAGTATAGACTACCTGAGTGGTTAAGAAGGTCCTCTAAATAGGTGATCACTACTTTTAGTTATATTCTATTAGTACTTAACAGGTCATCAAACTAAGCCTGTTGATTGTGATATTGTTGTAATTAGAATAAATTAAGTACAGATAGTGACTTATTTAAATATAACTTAAAAAAATGAAACAGATGTCTAGATCATAGCTTAATTTATTTGTCCCCAGATTTGTTGAATTATGATTAACTGTATCATGTACATGTATATGAGTTTTGATGCATGTAGTGTATGTGGTAATTTGATTTATATAGGCATTATGAAGTGATTATTACAATAAAGGTAATTAATATAACTGTCATCTTACAGGTACCATGCATGTGTGTGTGTGTAAGAAAATATAAGATCCATTCTCCTAACAAATTTCAAGTATGCAACACAACATTAACTGTTGTTACCATACTTTGCTTCAGTCCTCCAGAATGTGTTCACTCTTCCTAACAGACACTTGATTCCCTTAGATCAATTTCTTCCCACTTACTCCACTTCAGGCCCTGGAAACCACCATTATATGTGCAGCTTCTGTGATTTCAAGTCTTTTAGATAGCATATACCAACGTTATGCAGCATCTGTCTTTTTGAACTTGGCTTACTTACCATACTTACCATAATGCCCCCAAATTTTATCCATTTTTTCACAAACAACAGGGATTCTTTTTTCTTTAAGGCCCCATAATATTCTATTGTTATGTATATGCATCAGATTTTCTTTTTTTGTAATTCAATGATACATATGTAGATTGGTTTCTTATTTTATCCATTGTCAGTGATGGTACAATGAACAAAAAAATTTGGATATCTCTTCAAGATTCAGATTTTGTTTCCTTTAGTAGTAGAAATATCAAACATTTGAGTGGTTTTATTTTTAACTTATTGAGAAACTTCCATGAGCTTTTTAAATGCTGGATGTTATACCTGTTTTTGCCTATTTACATTCCTACCAAAAAGTGGACCAAGGCTTTTAGACCTTTTAGGTCTTCTTCCCTTGGCCCTATATTTGATTTGTGTAAGACTGCTTTAGAATTCTACTGGCATATGCAAAATAGAGAAAATTGGTATTTTTCTTCCATGTCTCCTAGCTTTGCTAGTAATAGGAGATAAAATATTTTTGCGTGATTTTTAAAAAAAATTTTCTTAGCATTTTGAATTTATTTTTCTATTCTGTCCTGGCCTGCATGTTATTTTCTGAGAAATTCATTGGTAGATTCACTGAGGTTCTATTGTGTGGCATGTGTAATTTATATATTGTTGCTTTCAAAATTCTTTTGGAATTTGACTTTAGAGAATTTCATTATTATATATCTTTGTAGTGCCCTGTTTATATTTGATAAATCTAGAATTTCACAGATCTAAATATTCATTTTCTTAACAATGTTTGGGAAGTTTTCTGTTGTTATTTTTAAAATAAAATTACAATCCCTTTCTCCTTCTCTCTTCAGGCAGTTTGTTGACATTCATATTTCTATGGTAAAAGTGTGGTGCTCTATTTTGTTCCTTTCATGATGGTCTAGTTCCCAAATTATTTATGATTTGTGATTTTAGACTTGTCTCTGTCTTTGGAGAAATTGATATTCTTGTCCAATTATTATAGGCTGGATTTGACAGGGAGAGTCTTTCACCTATCAGCCTGTCCAGATGATTCTGATAAGGTCACATAGTGAAGTTGAGAGGGGCTGACCCGGTACTGTGGTAGATCTGGCACTGAGACCCATGCAGATGCCTTTTACTGTGGTCTGCTAGGGCAGGCGTGGGTGTTCAGATGACAAAAGTGACTGTGAAGTCTAGGTCCACAAGAGTGTTCCTGGATGTTGAGTGTGTGGAACTGTCAGGTACTGGAGCCTCTGGAGCCTTGACTCATTGTGACTAGCTTGGAACCCAGGTCTTAAGGAGGGAGCTAGAAGCTTGGTTCTACAGACGCCATCTGGCACTGTGGCAAGGTTTGAACCTGACTCCAAGGGACCTGGTCTGACTTGGGGGCAGGCTCAGCACCCCAGTCCATGGAACTAGGGCTTGGTACTGAGTTTGTGTGGGCCATCCTATTTCTAAGGCCCACTGCAGTGGATCTGATACCTGACTCTACGGAAGTACCTCTGGCATTTGTGTCTGTGTGGCAGAGACTACTACTTGTGTTTTGAGGATCAGTCTTGGAATAGAGGCAAGTTTTGAGTTTGTAGTTTTATGCATTGGCTAAGAAGGTGGCTATGTGAGTGTGAGACTACAGTCTGGCGAAGTGGGATCTGGCTTGAAAATGGATATCCTGTGGGAGTTTTATGCTGAAGTCTCCTGCAGTGTCAGGATCTACTACTTTCCTGCCCTTCCCTGAAGTGTATACTACCTTTCTCTGCTGTGCTGTCTAGTCTCCTGGGGATATCATAGATAATGTGGACTCTCTTTAATGCGTGCTTAATTTTCAAATTTCTGTTTTCCACAGTACTCCTTAGTTGTGGTGAACCTCTTCAGGGGTCTTTGTTCAGATCAATGTTTTTATCAGGAAACGAGGGCATTCTAGTCTTAAAGAAAGGATTTAACGGTCATTTTAAAAGTAAACTAGTCTGCCAGTGGAGGAAACGTGTCCTGAAAGATCAGGGGAGGCTGTGAAATGTGTTAAATTTCTAAATCTATGCAATTCACACACACACACACACACACACACACACACACACAAATATTGGTTCAGAACACAGATTTTTGTCCTGATATAATATGGTGAAGAAGCTAGGCTTTAGTCTCAGCTTGGTTGTTTACTTACTATGTACTCTGGACAAGCTGTTTTATCTCTGTAAATTTTAATTTCGCATCATCATTATCTTCATCTTCATCATCATCTTTGGGAGAAAAACAATGTAACAACATTTCAGCAACAATGTAACAATGTTTAAAATAATTTTAATGGATGTCTGAATTTGAGAGATTAAAAAATATCTCTTTTTAGTTTTTCCTGAGAATTTTTTTATATGTTAATGTTGTCTCACCCTTGGAATTAGTACTGATATAGATAAAGTAAATGATTTGACTGAAAATGTTTACCAAATCAGGGAATTTTTGCTACTGAAGCAGTGCTGTATTTAAAAAACTTGGATTCCAGGTGATTTTTAAAGTTTGTCTTCCTACATAAATAACTTACAACTTCTCTGAATGGATCTTGGGAGGAAAAGACTTCTGCCTAGGGACAAGCTTTCACTCATGCTAATTTGGTCCCCGTGCAGAGCGAGGCCTGTGCTGAAGGGTAGAGTGAGAATCCCTTCAGCTCATAGAATTCTTCATTCTTTCCAGGATTCTTTTTTAGATCAGCGATGATATTGAAATGCAGAATATCTAAATGTGTTTCATCCTCTTCGGTTCCCTAGCCTAAAATAACTGAAAACCATTTTTAATAAATCACAACATAGTGCATTTATATTGGGATGGGAGAAGGAAGCACATTTTTAAAATCTGATCTACAGACAACAAAATAATATTAGCCAGTGTTAATCTCCTCTTATTTTATTTTGAAATTCTGTATCATCGTTTTGCTTTTTTTGTTTTTAAAATTTAAAAAAAACCTTTATTTTAACAATAACAATACAAAAATAATATATATTATATGCCAATTTTAATAGCAAGATAATTTAAAAATAATTCAATTTATATTCATTTTTATGCCCTATTTCATGAAAATTACCCTTTTACTGACTCCTGTGCACAAGAATTATATGTGTAAAACTAACATAGAAACAAAGAACAGCTATAAAATAAATCAGACTCAGAATGCTGAGAGAAGGAATTGGGGATTCTCTTTTATAAAAATAAAATGGCTTTTTAATAAACTCATATTTGTCTGACATTTCTACTGATTAATGCCAGAGTTCTCTGAGGCATAATAATAGGATAAACAATGAAAAACTGAATTTCTTAACATAAAATGAGGGGTCAGTTTAAAGATATGCATGTTCTAGCTGTTATCATTTAATCACAAATGTTTGTAGCCTGAAGCAGAATGTGTAAAATGTGAATTTTATATAGTTAATCACGATAGCTTTTATATCATTGCACATTATCAACCTTCACTGCATCAAACACTGCAAAATAAAAACAATTCCTGGTTTTAATCACAAACAATTATTGTTAGTTTTAATTAAGTGGGATAGTTTCTGAGTAGGATGTAGAGTACACTGAGTTATGAAAGTGTCTGGAACGATGCCATCGAGAAACATAGCATAGCATCAGCTATAAAGTGTCACGGTTGATAAGAAACTCAGTGAAAGCCATTCGGAGGACTTTTATATTAAGTTTTGCAAAATTGCACTTTAAATCCATAAATCTTTATGGGAACACATTTTAACAAATGTACTGTGGTTTATATTTAAAAGCACAGTGCCGTTTATAGTTAAAAGCAATTGTACTGCACTCCACTGTACTGGGTAAGGGGATGATGCTCACCAAACTCAGGAACTGCAGCATTTAGGGACAGTTAAGTAGTGTGGTTTAAGGTGAGGGCACTGGCCAGGGCCCACACTGGTTTAGAGACCTCCTTGCTATCACGCCACTTTCACAGAATATTTGTTAAAGTATATCAGGAGCTCAAATAAATTTATAAAAAAATAAAATCGCCAGACATATATCCTGTACCTATCAGGGCATTTTTACAGGTTCCTTAAAAAATATTCATTATCTTGTCCTTTTCTCAGTCTACTACATGTGTCATATTTTCCTTTTTCCGTGCTTTACTTTTTCCCATATTAAATCACATCCAGATCTTAAATTTGTTTTTTCCTGTTTTAATTGTCCTTGTTTTCCATTCAGGTTCTTCAGCCTTTGCCTCTTTCTGTCTAACCCACCCTCCACACTACTGCGGGACCAAAGGTTAGAAACAGAGCTGCTGTGTCTCCCTAAGCATTCAATTGTTTTCTTACTTCACAGACTGAAAAACAAGTTCCTTAGCATAGAGCTCTCTTCAACTGATCACTGATCTATACCCAGCCTGAGTGATTCTCACTTGATGCCTCATGATGTATCCATTATTTAATTACCTCAAAAGGTTTTTTTCTCTATACTTCATTGAAAGTTATTTGATATCTTTATATACAGAGTCTGCCAAAAAATTATACAAATTTTAACAGTTCGCCAAACTAATAAATGTCTGGAAACGAATGGTCACCACTTTGGGCAACTCTGATAATTGTAGAGTCTAAAGGTAAGTTATATCCTTCTCATAATGTCTCAGTAAATATAGTGTCAACATATTTATAGAAGTTTTTCTTTTCCTGATATATACCTTTTTTGACAGGCTCTGTATTTTGTAGCTCCTTTTGTATGTTATTTTTGTATCAATTATCTTATATATTATCACTTAC
>PVJX010027515.1:0-24772 GCA_004027295.1 Dolichotis patagonum | reverse complement strand
ATGGCTTTATACTATTGTGTTATGTTTGATATTATTGTAATTGAAACTATGCTCAACTATAGCAGAGTAAGAGATATGGTGTTAGATACTGTTGATGTCCAGTTGACTTAATGTAAAGTACTGTGTTGCCTATGTTGTCCTCTTCTGATCTGCTCTGTACTGCCCCCTTTTGTTTTATTGTCTTTTAAATAAAAAAAAAGAAAAAAAAGGAAGAAAAAACATTGTGAAAATGGCCGTTCTCCCAAAATTATTATACAGTTTCAATGCAATCCCAATCAAAATACCACTAACATACCTCATAGATTTAGAGAAATCACTCCTAAAATTCATCTGGAACCAGAAGAGGCCTAGAATAGCAAAGGCAATGCTAAGCAGCAAAGGCAAGGCAGAAGACATCACAATCCCTGACTTGAAATTATACTGCAAAGCTACAGTAATAAAATCAACATGGTACTGGAATAAAAACAGACCTGAAGATCAGTGGAATAGATTGGAAGATACAACCACAACCACAAACTCACTCAACCACCTTATCTTTGATAAAGGAGCCAAACATGCTCGCTGGAAGAATGACAGTCTCTCTAACAAATGGTGCTGGAAAAATTGGCTGTCCATATGCAAAAGACTAAAACTAGACCCATGCCTATCACCATGTACAAAACTGAAATTTAAATGGATCAAAGATCTAAATATTAAAACAGAAACACTAAATCTGTTGGAAGACAAAGTAGGTAAAAATCTCAAAGATATAGGGGTAGGTAGAGAATTGATGAATAAGAATCAAATCGCATGGGAAATACTTCCCAGAGTCAATAACTGGGACCAAATCTTATTAACGGGTTTTTCTGCATGTCGAAAGAGATATCTAGCAGAGTATAAACAAAACTCACAAATTGGGAAAAAAATCTTAATGGACTGTCTGTCAGACAAAAGACTTCTGTCTGGAACTTATAAAGAATTAAAAAAAATCAGACCCTCAAAATTCAAAGACCCAATCCAAAAATGGGCATCTGAAATGAATACACAGTACTCAGATAAAGAAATATGAATGGCAAATAAATACATGAAGAAATGTTCATCATCATATGTCATGAGAGAAAAGCAAGTTAAAACCACACTGAGATTCCATCTCACTCCAGAAAACATGGCAAGGATAAAAAAAAAACTACCAACAACAAGTGCTGGAGAGGCTGTGTGGAAAAAGGAACTCTTCTGCACTGTTGGAGGGAGTGCAGACTGGTGCAACCACTGTGAAGGTCAGTCTGGAGTTTCCTCAAAAAACTGGGTTTGGAAGTGTCATCTGACCCAGCTATCCCACTTCTAGTCATATTCCCAGAAGATCTGAAAACATCATACCACAGTGATATATGTGCACCCATGTTTATAGCAGCACAATTTGTAATAGCCAGATCTTGGAAACAACCTAAGTGCCCATCAACTGAGGAATGGATAAAAAAGTTGTATTTTTATACAATGGAGTACTACTCAGCTATAAAGATTGATCACAATGAGATATTTATAAATAAATGGACACAACTTGAGACCATACTCATAAGTGAAATAAAACAAACTCACAGTATAGTCCCTCTAGTATGAAAGTTGGTAAGAGTATATAAGATTTTATGGTAATCATGATTTCCCATTTCATTGCTTTGAAGCCTTTCAATGTTTTCATTCATCAGTTGGAATGGTTTTATTCTGTTTTGTTTGACTTTATTATGCATGATGGTATGAACAGCTGTTTTGAAGAAAACAAAACATTATGGCAGCCATTACTGATTCAATATCATCTTGTTTAAAAGTTCAACCATGCTTCTAACTTTGCTATTGCCATCAGTTCTACCATGTTGTGTCTTATTGGGGTTTTAATATATGTGATAGTATAAACAAATTTTTTATTGAAAGTGAGATATTATAGTAGCCATTGATCATACTCTGTTATTCAATGCAGAATGTCCTGTAATTCTTTCATTCTTTTAAATGGTTTTATACTCTTTTGGTATATTTGATATTATTGTATTTGAAACTATGCTCAACTATAGCAGAGAAAGAGATATTTTGATAGCTACTGTTAATGTCTGGTTGTCTTATTGTAAAGTGCTGTGTTGCTTATGTTGTTCTGTTCTGATCTGCTTTGTTTTGCCCTCTTTTGTTTTATTCTCTTTAAAATTAAAAAAATACAGAGAACTAAAACTTAATAAAGAAGCAAAATATTACTGAAAATAAAGATTTGAAAAAAATCTCACTTGAACATATGCAGATGGAAAATAACCATCTGAAATGGAAAACCATCAAATGGAAAATAACCATTTGAATAAATATTTGAAATTTTAAATATTAGTGTTGGTGAGGAATACAAATTAAAATGAAAAATGTGATATAACTGTACAATTAACATATTCAAAATCCAGAACAACAGCAAATACTGATGAGAATGTGGAACAATAGAAATGTTTTTGCTGATGAGAAAGCACAAGCATACCAAAACTTTATAGGACATTTTAGCAATTTCTAAAAAAAGTAATCATGCTCTTATCATGTAACCCAGAAATTGTACTTCATCATCTTTGTCCAGATGAGTTGAAACTGTGTTGATAATAATTCTTGGACAAAAATATTTATAGTAGTTTTATTCATAATTCTCCAAACTGGAAACCAGACAAGATGTTCAGTAAGTGCTTCATGAGTAAAAATTGATCATAGTAAATACATATAAAAAGATTGATCTGAAAAAAAAAAACTTTAGCTTCCATCACAGGTAACTACATAAAAGTACTTTATTCTTAAAATTAAAAGGAAAAAAGAAGTCATAAAAATTAGAGCAAACAAACAAAATTGAAAATAGGAATGCAGAGAAAAGTAACAAAATCAATGATTTTTCAAAGGAAATCAATAAAATCAATAACCTTTTACTGAACCTAATCAAGAAAACTGAAGAAAAACATGCCAAAACATACCTAATCAAGAAAACCAAAAAAGCCTGCCAGAAATATTAAAAGTTATCACTTCTAATCCCACTGAATAAAAGGATATTAAAAATAACATGAAACACTATTCCAAAATGTCAATACCTTGAATTAATTCAGAAATTATTTGAGGGACATAATTAAAATTAAGAAAAGATGAATAGATAAAATGAATAGATTTATACATATGAAAGATATTCAACCAATAAACAATATCCTAAAATAGGAAGCACTATTCTGGAGTTGGTTTCAACTTTGAATTCTACCAAATATTTAATACATCATGAGTTATCAATTCTCCAAAATCTTTTCCTGAAAATAGAACCAGAAGTACTACTTTCTAATGCATTTATGGAGCTAGTGTTAATTTCAACTAAAACCGTACACATTCTTAAGAACGTGCCAAGAGAGACAAACTACAAGCCAGTATCTGTTAAAAAAAATCAGTGGAATACATTAGAAGATGCAGAAACAGCTCCAAACACACTCAGGCATCTTAACTTTCACAAATGTACCAAACACATTTACTGTAAGAAACATAGCCTCTTTAATAAATAGCTTTGGAAAACCTGACTTTTCACATGCCAAAGACAAATATTAGATCCATATCTTTTACCATCCACTAAAATAAAATCAAAATGGATTGAAGACCTAAATATTAAAGCAGAAACACTAAATCTTCTAAAAGAGAGAATAAGTAGAACTCTTCAAGACGTAGGGGTTGGAAAAGACTTTAGGAACAAAAACCAGACCACAACAGAAATATTACAAAAATCAGCAACTGGGACCTCATATTATTAGGATGCATAGCAAAAAGAAATCATCAAAAGTGAAGAGACAACCAAGTGGGAAAAAAATTTTTGCTAGCTGTTCTCAAGCAAGGTACTAATATTTAGAATATATTAAGAACTCAAAGAAAATCAGATACAAATTTTTTAAAAAATCAGTTCAAAAACAGGCATCTGAAATGAATAGACACTTCTTGGAGAAAGAAGTAGAAATGGCAAATAAATATACAAAAAAAGTTAAACACCACTAGTCATTCATGAGATGCAAATTAAAGCACTGAGATTCTATCTCACTCCAGAAAGGATGACTATCATCAAGAAATCAACAAATAACAAATGCTGGTGGGGCTGTGGGGAAAAGGAACCCTTCTCCACTGTTGGTGGGAGTGCAGACGAGTACAATCACTGTGGAAATCAGTGTGGAGAGTCCTCAAAAACATAGAATTAGAGGTTCCATTTGACAGCTATTTCCCTTCTTGGTATCTTCTGAAAGAATTAAAAACATCATACCACAGCAATTTATGCACACTCACATTCATAGCAACAGAGTTTGTAATAGTTAAATCTTGGAAACAGCCCAAATGCCCATCAATCGATGAATGACTAAAAATGTGAGGTTTCTGTTTATATACAATGCAGTACCAGCCAGCCATAAACAAGGGTAAACTCGAGACCTTTGAGCCCATACTCTTAAGTGAAATAAACAAAACACAGATGTGTAAATACTATACTGTGTTCCGAGTAAGAAACTGAAAGAGTAAATAAGGACCTGAATATATACTAGGTATTATGAAATAGGAAGAAAATGTTCATTTGGGAAGGAAAACTAGGGAGGCTGAGGGGGAAATGAAGGAAGGGAAAAGATGAAAAAAATAGGAAAAGAAAAAATTGAAAGAAAGTCTTCGAAAATAATGAGGGGAAGAGGAGTTGAAGGGAGGATAAGGGAATGGGGAGAAAAAGGAAGTGAGATAAATCATATACAGGTACAAAGCCCCCATGATAAAAGTTATCACTATGTGTACTTAAAATGCACCAATAAACTTAAATAAATAAAAATATGTTGCCTGATTGATGATCTGGATGAACTGTTAAAGTAGTTAATCAAACCTTTACGTTGAAATAATGAATGCATGATGAATAGTAACTGAAAACCTGCAGCAAAAAGTCATTTTAAAATTTTTAGTTTTCCAGAAAGGAAGTGAACTGGAAGGGACTGTGTGAATGTGCCGCTACAGCACTGCTCATTGTAGCGCTTGCGGTTTCCCTCAAGAGGTGGTGTTGATCACCGCCCCTCAGATTCATGTCTTAACTCCGTAACTTCCTCTGAATGGTACTCGAAGAAAACAAACAAACAAATGAAAACCAGAATTTATTGTTCTCTCTGCAGGATTTCTGTCTTGCTTTGGTAGCATTCTATTCTATCCACGTATTTATCCATTTTAGAATGGGAATGTTTTTATCCTTTGGCTTTGTATGTAGGCAATGTTTAACTTTATTTTGGTTTATCAGAGTTGAGCAAGAAGCTTGAGTCGTGTCTCATACTCCTGCAGTCCATCGGACTTTGACTTCTCAGCGCTACCAGTGTTTGCTGACTCTTACAGATGCACTGCAAGCGTTTTGCATAAAGAATGCATATGAGTCTTTCTGAGGGCCAGGAAGAGAATGATGTGTAGATTACAAGTGTACTTAAGGCTTCATGTGTTCAGGGCGGGACCTATGGAAGGTGATTGGACCACGAGGATGCTAGAGATACACGCTATTTGAAGATAGCTCCTGGCAGTGGCAGGCTGGTAGTTGGAGGTATAAACTAAGAGGGAGAGTCTATCTCCCCGGCTCTTCTGTTCTCTCTGCTTGGGGCCCTCGTAAGAGCAGCTTTCCTCTATTACACCCTCCCAACATGCTTTCCTGCCTTGTAATCAGCAAAATCTGAGTCAAAATACAATAAACTCTTCTTCCTTTAAATTGTGGATGTCCAGTGTTGTGCGTCACATAAGAAAAGCTCACTAAGATATACAATATCACTATCTTTACAATTTCTTATTTTAATAAGTAAAAAATTTAGGAATACAAACATTCAAAAAAGCAAAAATCAACACCCAAAATATGCTTTATACATGATATTTGGAAATGCAATTGCATGCTTTAATTTTTTTACTGATTATTTTACTTAGTAAAATTCCTTTTTCATAACTGAAAAATAGAGAGCTCACATTAATATGTTTTTGACTAATATGAGATAACTTTCTGAGGATTGCAATTTGTTTCTTAACCTCACATAAATAATTCATCTTTATGGAAATGTAATATTAAACTACAATTAAATGTGTATGATGGATGTCTATTGGAAATTACTCCTGAGCTTTAAATTATGGATTTCACACCTGATGTATTCCAGAGTGTGTTGATAACAAATGGAAAACACTTCTGTATCATGGCCAGCTAAATGTTCTCTATTAACTTGATGGTAAATATCCTTTCATGCTGTGTTTGCACAAAGCAAAGCATAGATTACACATCAGGTGCATGAGAAATACATTTAATTGGATATTACCAACACTGACATGCACATGAAAAACACATCATTAACTTAGAAAATAATTTGAAGGTTATTCATGTCTTCTTTTTGTAAAGAGTTTGTATAAGTTAATAATGTTTTTTTAATTTATATGATGCTCAGTAGTTTCATGCTTAAATTTGACAAAACGGTAACATGAACAAATTATTTCCAGTTACTTGAGCTAAATGGATGAAAAAATTTACATAATAGACCTATTTTATTTCAGTCACTGTCTTTAAATTCCTGAATCATTTATTATTAGCAACTTTAAAGTAATTAGATAATTCATCATTCTGATACTCAAATACATGATTTAATTATAACATGAATCAATTTAACATATTTAGGAACTTATTAAGAGGAAAGGTGTTCTATATTTCTTTTATGATAAGGACATTGAAACATGATAAAATAAATCAAAGTCTTAGGTAAAATACACAACTGAAAAATAATGTGTATATAGAAGATTTTATTTTGTAGAATATTTTCAAGAAATTTTAAAGACCACTTTTAAAAAATTAAAATACATTAAATTCTGATCATCAAATATATTTTAGAGCCTGAGATTTGTTTATCATTTGAAAATTAGAAAAATATAGGATTGTTAGAAAATTATAGGATCTTGTTATTGTTGTTGTTGATGTTTTTGACAGCCAAAAGTTGTAGAATTTCAGAGAGTAGAAGAAAATAATGAATTAGAATTTATGAACCAGCACATTGGCAATGGAGGGGCACTATTGGATTTGGTCACTGTTTCTAGACTTTCAAATTGCTCATCTTTGCTTTATTTGTGGCCATATCTCCTCTCTTTTAAACCACAATCTTAGTGGAAATGCAAAAATAAAATTAGTTAATGAAGCCTATTAGTAGATTTAGTACTATGTGAAAATTGCTTAAAAAGTTGTGCCATATTTACTAAATTAGCCAAATCATAAGAAGCACTTAGAATATGTGTATAGATCAGATTACTGGAAGTGTCTACAGATGTTCTTAACAGGAAGCTATAAGGGAAGGGTCTGAGAATTCAACTGATTTTTATCACCAAAAATGTTTAAATCATCTTGATCTAGATTTTTACATTAAAGTCTAGGTTATGTCCTAGAATTGAAAAGTATTATTTTATAAATTTAGTGGAATTAAATTCATTTAAAAATTTAAATATTAACTAATATTATACCCACATTATTCTACTCCTAATACTCTATTAATGTAGAGATTGTATTTTTAGCATCAATTAGCTAATTTGCCAAAATTTTTGCCATATTACATTGCCTATGAATTACAAATTTTTTAAACTGTCAATCATTTCCCATGTTACAAAATATTTTTTAAGTACTTATAAAATACAGAAAGTATTGTCTTTCTTAGATTTGAGATACAAATGCATTTAGCCTTATTTTTGTTCATAAAGTTTTGCATATTGAAGTTTACAATAAAATTCATCTATTTTAAGTATGCAATTCTATGTTGAAAATGCAGGCAAATTTATAAACAACATCATAGTCAAAATATACAGCATTTTATTCATCCAAAAAACTTTTACAGCTCTCTCAAACTTGATATTTAAATAATAAATTAGCAATTTTAGGTTATGTATTTTGAAAATAAGCTCAGCTCAGTGACATAAAATCACGAGGCCACTTGTTGAATATAGTGCCACCTGTGGTACACAGTGGCCCAGCTGCGGGGTGCATCTGTGATTATGTGTCTGATAGTACCCTCAGCATATGGGAATTCCCAGGGGAAGGGTCCCGTCCAGTGTGTAGGTAGGTATGTCAGTACTTGGTGTCACAGACCCATAGGACTTCCACAATGACCGACCAGGGGGCACTGTAGTGGCTTTTGGCAATCCCACCAAGAGTTTGTATCATTTATCAGTAATGTACAGTTATACAGGTCAAGTGGCATGCCCTCTGTGGTACAGTTCCCCACAATAGATTTATCTGCTGAATACAAAGTGTGGCTGTGTCCAGTAATGTTACTTGGTTCATCATCATCTGCCACCGGCCATTGCACATAGCAGCTCAAGTTCCCGTGGGCTGGTCCTGCTCTTTCAAAGAAGCACACCGACAGCCTGGTGTCTCTGCTCCTATGCAGTCAGTCTGCTTTTGCTGCTTTCAGCCAACCCAACTGAGTAGGCATTCCAAGGTGACTCTCCCTTAGAGGCTTTGTGTGGGTCTGAAGTTCAGTTCAGACCCGACAATGTGACTGTTAGTGTATGAGGACAAACATATGTGCCCAAGAGATGTTAGAGTGGCTCATTCTGGTTGGAAGGACAAAACAAAAAAAGAAACTATTATAGGGAGACTGCTACCCAGCTTGTCAAATGCAGACCACATGTTCATCATGTTTCTGGAATCATCTTACCCTCCCATCTTAGAATACCAGGCCTAGATTCTCGTTGCTGCTGGATGCAAGGGAGCTAAGGACAGGTCCACCACTCCCAGGAGTCAAGCATCTGCAATGTCACTGCCTTTCAGAATGATGACTCTGGTAGTGGATGAAGAATGCACGGAGGTCATCTGGGGCCATGCTGAAGACCAGGGCTGTACTGCTCTGGCATGTCCTACTCTTTTCCCCTAGAGCTCAAACACCCACTTTCTCACCAAGGCTTCTGTGTGCTGATCTCAAGTCTACTGATATTAACCTCTTAGCCCCCATAGCTTCCAATGCTTGAAGGACTGAAACTCATTCAATCACTTTAGGATCTTCCTCTGTGGGTCAAATACACAGATCAGCTGGCTGAGATTCCAAGAAATGATCCAATGGGCTGTTGCCTGTATATCAGACCTGGCCATTGGTAAGACCCATACTCACACCATGAACTTTTAAGTCACATAGGCCATTTTGGTTTTCAGGAACCTATTGTACCTCACAATCATACGAGCTGCCCATGGCTGGCAGGGCATATGAAAGTGCCATGTAATAGCATTGTCTATGGCCCACTGTTGAACCTGGGCCCATGTAAAATGGGTTCTCTGGCCAGAAGCTCTCCAATAAGCAGCAGTCAACCGTTGTAGAGCCTTAATGGTATGAGCTTGCTTAGCAGGGGGCACAGGGTAGGAAAAGTCTACAACTGTAGCTGTATCACCAGCAGTCAGAGCATATCTGTTTCCCTGATAAAGAGGCAGGAGCCTGACAAAACCCACCTGCCATTGCTGTGGAGGGTGGGGTGCTTGTGGTATTATGCAAAGCTGTGTGGGTACCCTTTTTTTCTGGGGAGCCAAATGGGTGCACTGTGGGCATGCCTCCACTGCGGCCTTTGACTCAGCACAGACAAGTCCAGGTGCCATGGCTGCACTGCTGTTTGCATGGTGCAGGGTTCTTCTTGTCCTCATTTCTTATGGAGCCACTGCAGACTGTAGCCCTCAGAAAGCAGCTACTGTTGTCAAGTTATCTGCTAAGTCGCTCCCTAATGAGAGGAGGGATTTATGTCCTAAAACATGATACACTGCACAGCTCGTTGTATTGCCACACTTACATAAGTCTCATTATAAGTTAGCACCCCACAAAGACTGTACCCTATCTGTCAATCATGGGCCACCCAAGCCAATAACCAAAGTATCAACCCCTTAAATATGGCCCAACTGTCAGTGTAAATATGTGGAGGTTCTTCTTCATGACTTACCAGTAGCTACACCGCCTGCAACTGTAGCCTGCACCGCCTGCAACTGGTTTGACCTCCCTGTTTCTGTCTCAAAACACAACATTTCTGCAATGGGTTGGACAGCCACTGCAGTCCACTGTAGAGCTGTGGCATGACTGGACCCATCAGTGTACCAGGCAATGGCCAGAGACACCTCCCTCCCTTCTGTGAAGAGACTAGATACAGTTTCCTGTGCCGTATGTCACCAGTCCCAATCCTGTTGCCAATTCAGCTGCCAATGAGAGCTAGCCAAACAGGAGACCTCTGCTGTAAGTACATACCCCATTACATAAGGGTGGGGACCTGGGCCACTTCTCTCCTGGGATGAGCCTTTCATGTACTGACCCAGCCCTCCACTGTGCATTTGGTTTATACCTCCAACATCTGCTGACCTGTGATCCCCTCACAGCATTTCCTACTGCTAGGTGTTTCGCAATGCAAGAATACCAGCTTTCAGCTCCAAACAACTGTGACCAAAACCCAGTAAGCTGCTTCCACTTCCCTTGCTTTTTCCATGGGTCCCAGCCAAATCCAGTATCATCAATACTCATTGTTGGATCAGTGACTGAGAGGGCTTGTACCTGTGTGAATGTCCACTTTGAGTCCTGAAAAGCAGCCTCCTTTGCATCCGTCCGGTCCCAGGATGTCCCCTTTCAGAGGTATAACTGCTTAGGGCACAACCACCACAGAGAGTCAGCAACACGCCTAGGGGCTGCCCAACTATCTTATCTGTGGCTAAGCTGGCAGCCAGGAGGTCTGTCCAGATTTGCCACTGACTGATCTTCAGTGGTCCCATAGCCTGTCCCTGAGGGTAGGGGTTTGGTCCTGCTCTCCTGGGAGCCACCCAGTTTTTCTCTTTAGGCAGTATAGTTTTCACAGATCTCACCTTACCTTCCTTATCTCCCAGAAGCACTAAAGCATCTACAGTGTCATGAATCAGACGATCTGTGAAGGGGCTAGGCGGCCCCCACTGTTCTGAATGTGCAGTGAGTTCACTCTCCAGAAGCAAGTCCTTTATGAATCCTGCAAGGAGTTTTTCCTCACCGCTAAGACACTGTATAGGAACCATCATTTATAACACGCACATTTCTCATAGTACAGTTAGGAAGTCTGTTCCGTGACTTGCTCTGCCAAGTCACCAGGATTTACCCAAACCAGGTGGGCCCCTGCCATAAACCAGTTTATTAAGGTCTGCTCATGGGGGCCATTTCTGCTCACCCTGTAGAACCTGTCACATCAAGGGGGTGTTGTTTATGCTAGCTATTTGGAATATCTCTTGTGGGCTTAACTCCATGTTAACATACCCATTGTCCTATAGCTGTAGCGGCCACACGGGCACTCATCTTCTGCCTCAGTTGTTTCACCAGCTGCCTTAGCTCCATGCATATGTATGCCATATACATTGTGTGATGGGTAAAGATGTGTGAACTCCTGGGTCCCGCTTTTGAGCTAAAGGCTCCTCCACTTCCACCTTCTGTTGAATAGCAGGCTTCCCATGCAATATCAGGGAACTCTCCCAGAGAATGTCCCAGGGATAGGGACTTGTGCTCCAGGAGGAAGCAATATTCCCGTGCCTTGCAACATGACTTCTGCAGTCTTTGTTCCAGGTCCTCATTGGTCTGTTGCAGCTGGCCTACCAGCTGGAGGAGCTCTTCTGCCTCTTGTCCCAAATGGTAGAAGAGTGAAAAACAGCCAAGCCACTGTGCTGCCACCTCATGGTGGAGGAAAGGGATTTGCAAGTCTATCACTTCTAAAGACTTCCCAGTCTTCAGAGGCCCTTTAAGCCACTTAACAGGTGGCTGCAGGTAACTAGAGCAAGGCCAGGGAAGCATGTTACCAAGCCCCTGAGGACCTCTTTTGCCTTCTGAGGGGAAAGAAACTGAGGGTACTCTTGCCTCATTCTGCCAACTATCACTTGTTTGGATCAGGGGTTAACAGGGTATTTTCATGGGTATTTTTGCAAGGAAAAGAAAGCACACAGAGATGACAGCAGTAGCAGCAGCAAGCAAACGTCTCTATTGTCTGGCCCATTTATTTTGGCCATTATCAGGCACTACATTCCTGTGTACTGTCCTAAGAGTATGCGTGGTTGGTCTATGCTAAGTCATGCTTCCATAAGCATATCACATTTTGCACACATGCAAGACAGCAGGGTCAAATCCTCATGGGTCCTCAAATGCCTCAGGTTTTAAAGCAGTTTGCTGTGGCTCCTCACACTCCTTTTTCTTTCAAGCACACCACAGAAAAGTTAAAACAATAAAGACCTCTTCTCCATCGGGAAAATCCTATAAGCCAATTGTGTACGAAAATTATTTCTCCCTCTGGGCAATTACCTCTCTAATCAGGATGAAGTATTACTCATCTGGGCACAGAGCTTCAGTATTAAATGATAGTTTATGTATCATAACTCACTTTAAGACTTTCTCGCCTTACAGTATTTAATAATCTTAAATTATTCGTCACAACTGTTGCTCAAATCTTCTCCCTTCTTCAAGATCTATAGTAAGTTACTTAATTACATTGACCTGCCTTGAGTCTACAAATGTAAACTTTATCAGCAAGCTTCCTTGATCAAACCCGTTAAAGCAAATATTAAGATCTGTCATGGTGTCACCTTGACAGCAAATAATTCATCTAAAAAACTTAGTTTTATTTAATCACAAGTGTGGCGCTGAGCCTGTGGATGGTGCACACTGTAATTTAGCACTTTAGAAGCTGGGCAGAAGGATGTTCCAGGCCAGCCTTAGCTACATAGTGAGTTTATGTCCAGCCTGAACTTCATAGTAAAAGTCTCCTTTCAACAAACAAGTAAGTCTCTGGGGGCAGTTTTTGGTGTCTACTGCTCAAAATTAGTTTCTTTCAGGCACTTAAGTTTCCAAAGTATACAGTGGTACAACTATCATGCTCACCCGTATTTGAAATGTTTGATGTCCTTGACGAAGACAGAAACTCAAGAATAGAATCACCCCTTCCTGTTTATCATCTTGCCTTTGTTATCACTGAGGAGGAAGCAAAATATTGTCACCCACTTGAACTTTGGTAAAAAACAAAGATGGGGAAATATTTAATTTCCTGTCTTGAATGAAGCTCACGGCACACTTGTTGCTCAATTCTTTTTGATTAAAGCTGTTCTCACTTAGGTGATTATGACACTTCCTCAAAGACTATGCTGCCATTAAAATTTGAATTGACCAATGATAAATTACATCAGACTACATTGATCTGTACATAAGTCATCACAGAGAACACACTTTATAATCAAACCACTTAAGGCATAAGACTCCTTTCAGGAAGATAGAGGCAGAGCAAATGTGATCACCTTTCAGAATTAATGAGCTCATGCACTGCACTCCTATAAGTCAGTAGCCAGTGTTCCAATCTCCTCCAGGAATCATTGTGAGTTCTTTATATCAGTTCTTGAATTCTATAATCTATTCTTTCTTAAAACCCACAAGGTGTTTACAATTGGCAGGTGTCATGTCAATGTATTTTTCTATGTAGGTAGATGAAGTAGATAAATAAAAATATGATATAAAGTAATTGGATATATAATTTCTCATTTAAAAATACATAAAATGTGACTAAAAACTATAGTAAATGTTTAAATTTTTTAAAAAACTTATTAAAGTAAAAGTTATAATGACACCAATTCAGTTCAGAATACTTCTTTTCACTTTCACATCACCCTGAAACCATTCTAGAAGCTGTTTTTTATGAATGTCTTTATTTGGGCTGTTATAGCCTGCTTAATGTCTAGTGTCAACATAAAAATAATTTTATCTCATGGCCATTTTGTCTTTGAAGAAGAGATAGAAACTGCACAGTGCAAGTTCCTGAGAGTAAGGTAGATGAGAGCATACTATAATTACCTAACAAGCTTGTCTTGTCTTGGGTGATACTTGACAGTCACGCTCACTATATTTTTGATCACATTTTGTACAAATATGAAAGAGAACTTCTAGAACTGCTTCACAAAGTAGAAAAATGATGAGATAAGTGTTTTTGAACTAAGGGAGCATAATCTGAGGTTAAGGGAGGTTAATGTGTTTTTACTGAATTTTAAAATTGTAAACACTCACATTATTTTTTAATCATAAATTTTATGTGCACATATGAAATTTATATGATATGTAATCAGAACAAAGGTTGATCATTAGCTTTAAATGTTTATGTATGTTTAAAAATGCACTGTGTGTGTAACAATTTAAGTCAGAGAACTAGAAAATTCAATTTCCTTTACTTAAATGGAATGGAATTTATAGTGGCAAAATGAGCATTAACCATCAAATTATGATGGATACTATAGGATACAAAAAAGGACAAAAGCATGTTTCAACTCTCTCAGGCAGCATCTTTTTTTTTACGATTATTAAAACTGAGCTTCAAGCAGAAAAAATGTTTTAAACAAGTGCCATGGAAATAGAAGGTTGTTTTAGGAAGAGATGTAAACTTGAGAAATATGAGAATTTTCACTCAAAAAAATTGTTAGCTACACTTACCCCTCTTTGCCATATCTTTACCTTTACAAAACACGTACTGTTTGACTTTGGCATTCTTACATGGCAATGATGCTTTTGGAAGACGAACGAGTACAACTGTGAAAATTAACCCTTCATAGTTACGGATAATAAGACAAGCACTATATAACATCATTTGTTTCTGTTCATTGGTAGTTGATTATTTCTTATTTGCAGTATGACTTTCATGCTTATTATTCTTACACTTCTGTTCAGTTTGGAAGAATCTCTAAATAACATTAGTTTCTCAAATTGTGTCATGTTCAGATATCCTTATTTTTTGTTTTATTATGATTTTGATTGTTAATCCTCTCCAACAAGATTGCCCACCTAGTCAAATGCAATCAGAGTTTTGACCCTTTGCTCCAAGAATTCCTGAAAGCAAGTTTTGAAACAATTAGTAGAACATAATGAAAATGCACACTTTCATTTTAAACATGCAGATTCTCTCTAAATTCACAGGGATGCTTGAAGAAGTAATTTAATAATACAAGGAAAATATGTTTCCGATCTTATTTCATTCACAATGGAAAATGTTACAAAATAATATTGTTGATTCAGTGTATATCAAATTATTTTTCCCTTGTTTAAAGTAACATTTACTTTTGATATGCTGAAAGTAGAATGAATGAAAACTAGTAGTCACTCCACTTTCCAGGGACTACTAAGCTTTTTTAATCCTCAAAATGTTTGGTTATCATAAAGAAATGGAATGTAAAAGAGATACAATTACTGTGTTCACTTTAATATTTGATACAGATAAGCTGATACATCCCACTTTAAAGTATTAGAAGTCAAAAATCTTAATATGACCTTACATTTCATTTGCTGAATAACTCTAATACCAATCCCTAGCTTCATACAAATGAAAAAGTGCCACTTTATTACCCATATGTCTAAAGAGGAGGAGAATGGAATAATATTTTTAAGAAACAGAGTGGGGTCCATAGGAACTGTGAGCATTTTTTGGGTTAAAATGTAATCTGGGTTTTTGAATATAGGTATTTTCACTTGATCATGTGTGAAGATTTCATGCTTCCAATGAATCTTCATCAATACAATCTCTGTATTCCAAAGCAAGTAATATAATCACTGTGGACATACTGAATACTTCTTTAAAGCCAACAAATCACATATATTGTTTAGAAAATCAAGACTAAACAACCTAGGAAACTGCAGAAAGAGGTGGGGGACTCATGGCATATAAGAAAACAGTGATGAAAAAGGAAACCCAGCAGGGGGCGCGACAGCCCCAGTCACTGATTCTAATGGCACTTTTGTGCAGAAAATAGATCCTGAAGCTGCCATCTCACAACCAGTGACTGGACTGAGTTAAGAGACAGAGATGTATCTTCCTCTACGTCTTCATACACCACCGTACAATATCTGACTGCACTGAAATGATAGCCCTACTCCTCCAAATATGTTTGGCTTTGAAGTGTGCTCTTTTGCTACCCTGTAGCAACACACCTATTTCTCTCCCTACCAAGTTATCAGATTAAACAACATTTCATTTGAATGTAACCAGGGATACATTTCACCTAGCTGTTATATTTCTCTTAAGTAATATACTAGTCACTGTGCGGCAGAAGGAACGGATGAAAGATGAAGTATCCATGATCTCTGGTCTGAAGGAGCTTACTGGAAAGGGTGAAGGAGACATGCAAATTCATTGAGGTACCATGTGGTTGGCATTATTATGGCAGCTCAAACTTTCGCCAAGGAGACAAAACACAATTACCTCTATTTGAAACAGTTCAAGGAGTTTTCCAGCAACTGATTACCTATAGTTCGATGAGAAGTTATCCAAGCTTGAAAGATGGCAGTCTTTAACACAAAGAAACCAGTATGTATAAAAATATATTTTAACACAGTACTGGTGTTAGAGACCAAAGAGTAGCAAGTGGACTGGTAGGGATTAACAGAGATTTTATTATTGCTACTGTTAGTACTGTAGATATTTCAATTAAGGGATCTAGATGATCAGATTTTTTTTTGAAAACAAAGTGATTTCCTGACAAAACTAATATTTTAGTACTTAACATTTCCTTTCATTTGATTAAACCAGTGACTGGTGCTACTTCGTGCACAATAACCTGATGAATCTGTAAAGTCTATTTCAATGCTACCAACCCCTCATGGCATGTACAAAAGTATGTACTGTCTTCCTTGGTCACTTGTTTAATAAATAATATAGGCAATTTCATTCTCTTTTCTTTAGACACACCTGCCTTCTCTCCAGTTTCAGCATCTCATTCTTCATTTCATTTATTTCTCTTTCTTTCTTTCCTTGGCTTTGACTGACAGCTTTGGGACTGCTTGAATTTTGTTTTTCCTTTGATTAATGCTACTCCTGTGTGTTATTTTGTCTACATCATAAATTATTGTGTTGGAAGGAAGCAAGTAACATCATTATTGCTAGATTTTACAAATCATTAAGGTCTGTTTTGAAATATACCAAATTTGGAGCATTACCTCTCAAATGGTTATCTGCTTATTACTTTTGTTTCAGTGAAAATCAAAAAATATAAAGACAAACTCACCCTACTCATTTACCCCACCTCTAGGAGAACAGTATGTACTAAGAAGAATTCATATATAGAAAATATAAAGGAAATATTCATAAGCATTTCCAAACTCTCAGAGAATTCTGCCATATAACAAAATGCTTTCATATATTATGTCATGTGGCTTAACATTTTCATTTTTAAAAAGGAATGAATTCAAGAATAGAAAATAAACATGTAGGGCCAAGGATTTAACTAGGTGGCTCAAGTGCTTGCCTGGTTAGTAGGAAGTCATGAGTTCTAGCCCTGGTACAAAAAAAAGAGAAAGAAAATAAAGGCATAAATCATCAGTTAATGCTATTAAAATATATCCTTTCCTAATATGGCACTAGTTTTTAAAATTTAGAGTGACCTCAGATAACAGCAAATATGAACTATTCAGTACTCATCTCATTTGGAAGTCAAAATTTCATATATAAATGATTGAATTTATGATAATGTGTCCGCAAATCGCAATTTGCACATTAGAAAAGATTTCTTCAATGTTAATATGTATTATTTTTAACTGTGCATAAAACATATGATATTTACTTTGAAAGACAACACCTTACTGTCTTATTCATATCCAGCTGGAACATTAAATACTTCACCCAGTGTTAAATTAAAATATATTCCTATTTTGTATGGTAACATAGACAGTTTCTATGACCCATTCCTCGGTGAACTTCTCTGTCCCTGACCTCTTTCTTCCACACTAGAAAATTACGTGATGTCTTCCATCACCTTCCCTTCACAAGACTAGACTGAATATTGTGCAGTGTTTTGAAATGCAATTACTCACTGAACTTACAAATGACCAATATATTTTCATTCTTCTCATAAAATAATGTATTCAGAGGGCATTTCTGCCTTCGCTATGAAAACAAATACACTGACTATACGAACTATTCATAGTGAGGGGTTGTATGCTTACAGCTACTTACTGTATTATTCCAAGGATGGAATTATCAAACTCTGTTTTTAAACCTTGGGATACTTCCCTGACCACTAGGGAGCATGATACTTCTTTCTCTCACCTAACAGAAACTTACACCATCCTGACTTGTACGCTTACAGAGCAGTCGCTGCACAGCAGATCTGGGGGACTGAGACGAAAGTCAGCTGCAATATCCTGGTTTCTCTGACTGGGTTGATGTGCTCCTAGGTCGTAAGCAGAATGACTACTTGGTGCATAGCTCTCTCCCTGCCCTTACAGTAGCTCACACCATCTAAAATGAGTAATAGTTATCTGTAAAAATTTTAAAAATGTCCCTGTCCTCCCTCAACCTGCCCATTTCTATCTAAATGTATAGGTATGAGTAAAAAACCACTGAACATTAGGTGAATTTGAGGCTCTTGGGATGGAATGTACTCAGTTTGTGGTAATGAAGTGTACGTAAAATTTCCAGACCCTCCTCTCCGATACATGGTTCATCGTAAGAAAAGTATAGAATTAATATTATTTGTGGAAACACAGAGACAACTAGAAATATTTATGTTCAATCGAACTGACCAGGTACAAACATGTAAGTACTGCATGGCCTCATTCACATATGGAATCATAAAAAAGTTGATCTCTTAGAGACTGAAAGTGGAATAGTGAGCACCAGAGGCTGAGGAGAGCAAGCAGAGTGAGGGAAAGAACATGCTGACAGAGCAGTATGTGTTAGAAAGGCACAAGGGGTAGCAGTTGGTTCTGTAAGGTAGAATGATCGCAGATAACAATAATGAACTACATCATTTATAAAGCAGACAACATGGATATTGTATATTTTAATTATGAAAAATGATAAATTATTGAGGAGATAGATACATTTAACCTGATTAGAGCATTACAGAATGAATATACATATACAGAACTACATGGTAGCTCATTAGTATGTATAAATTTAATGCTTTTATCCATTAGATAAAATAAATTTGATTTTAAAAACCTTCCAGATATTGTGGAAGAATATTTAAAAGCCTTAGAAAATGCTGGAAATAAAGAGACATTTCCAAATTTTGTCTTTGAAATCTCTCTTGAAGACAAGCTCATAGAAAACATTTCCTGGGAGAGATGCTGTTCTTGGTTTCTGCAATGCTCAAGTCTCCTTCTAGAGAATATTTCTAATATTTTCTTGACAAAACAAATAATTGGAAAACGCAAGCCCACAAAAGATAGCAAGGTTTTACATTTATTGCATGTTGGAAAAGAAACACTCTTTGCAAAGCAATTGCCAGCCAATTAAAAGTAGGAAATAAACGTAATGCTGTAGGAGTGAGCATGGACCACTGTGAGCATGGAGGTGAGGAGCAGAATGATAGCCACCTTTTGTATCCCCTGCTCCTCAGACTAGGCCAATGCGTCGAAAATCCTGCCTCATTTCTTCAAGAATTGAAAATAGCCTTCTCTGACCCTGGATGAATCGCTTTGGGAACTGTTTTATGGCATATTTTCTATGTCTCTGTCTTTGACAGGTCAGGCCCACTTGGCTAGCCAATTTTTCCAAATCCTAATCTTCTGCCTCAGACTTCCAAACTATTTCAATCATTTTAAATTTTACTAACTTTTGAATTGGTGATTGTCTGTCAGAAAACTCTTATCATAACTTTATTGCCATTGTCTTTTAAAATCATAACTCTACCTGGAATTACAAGGAATGTCCCTAGTTCCTTCACATTTCTCAAAAAATACCTGTCACCAACTCTGGATGTCTCCTCCATCCCTATCTCAGACCCATAGAAAACTGTTATGACTTGCCTCTTGATGTCCTCCCAAAGTCTCCTGTGTTCATAGTTGGGGATTTTTGGAGCTGGCTGCAAATTAGATGTCTGATACTAGGATTAAGGGTGTGTGGTACTAAATTAGACCACTGATTGGAATTAGCATCATTCTGGTAATGGCTAAATGGATTTGCTGAACAGAAAGCTCCCCCACCTCAGAATAGGAGTGGTATTACCTAAAAGGTTTGTAGCCTTGATAAACTAAAAGAGAAAGGCTGCTGCTTGCTCTCAATGCTTGCTGCTTCCTGTCTTCTGCTTGCCCGTGCCATGGACGGTTTCCCCTCTGTGATGCCTCTCTGCCATGCTTTCCTGCCTTGGAAACAGCTTACTAGTGACTGAAACCTCTACAAACTCTGAGCTGAAATAAACATTTCCTCTTTTAACTTGTGGGTGTTGAGTATTTTATACCAGCAGTGATGAAAGTAACTGAGACAGTTGGTCGCTCTGTGACTGAATAGCATGAACAAAGAGAACGGTAAGAAAATCTGGGTCACATTTTCCCCATTAATTTTTCTAAAAATAAAGGTGAAGCTTATTTATTTGAAATTACCTTGGGCTCTTGAATATGTCACCCACTCAATCATTGCTTTTTGTCTTATATATATATATATATATATATATATATATATATATATGCTGATTGAAATAGTTTGCACTGTCAGGTATCTGGTAATTTTGAACAAAACTACTGCATAATCAACTGACCACACTTCATATACATGTCACATGTTAACATGCCACATTTTGGAAAACCAATGATTTATACATTACAGTTGTTCAGAAAGCTACCAAAGATCATCTTTACTAGACAACTGTAGATAACTTCCTAAAGTACTACCACTTTGGGTTTTTTGTGGAGCTTCTGGGAGAGATATCTAGCTTTGTTCCTATGTTCACCATCAAGGTTGTTATTCCTAAAATGAAAGTGATCCAGTAGATATAGTAACTTGATCTGACTTTTGCTGAAATGAGAAATGATAGCACTGTAGATCAGCTTAGTGAATGTATGTAAATCAGCCTCAACTTAGTGAACACCACTGCTACAGATGACAAAATTTCTATGGATTATTTTTTTCCAAACAATGGCAAAATTCATCTACTAATATATCCAGTTCTATCTCAGTTAATACATAAAGCAAGTAAAAATGTCAACACAGAAATTTAAGAAGAAAACTAATTGAGTTTCTAAGGAATAAACAAATTGTTTCTTATTTCATTCTTTCAGGTTTTTGGTTTTGAGACTCAGTTGTGTCAGTTGTGACTGAAATGAGTGCTTCAGATTGGCTTCATCCTGCTATGTGAATTCCTATTGGTAGCATGCTAGTTAAATGTTGTATGAGATAAACTGGAAGGATTTGGTTCCACCTTTTGAGCCAGATTAATCAGAGTCACTAATCAAACAGTACATTTGTGTGGAAATTCTCCAGAAGCCAAGACAATCTAGTCAGAAGGTTAGATATTGTTGGGAGATAATTCTCCATATGTGGGCCATGTTTCTGCACATTTTGTAAGTGGTACTAAGCCTTCTGTTTGGGGCTGTCTTTTAGAGAATGTTCATATTACGTTTAACCTTCAAACAATCACCCATGTAGTATATCTTTCCAAAACCTACAGGAGGTGCACTTCAGGTTTTGTAAAATTTTTGTGTTTTCATGAACTGGGGAATCCTTGCTTATAACACCATTCATTGCCTGGCCAAGTGGTACCTAAGTTTTTTCATGTCATTCTGTGAAAATCTGAGGCTCAGGGATCTACTAATGACAAAGCTTATTCTCTAGCTACTGGTGATGCTGGGACCAGTAATATTCTTTATCTCATACCAAGAACTTTTGTTTCTTCTGTCAGCCAAAATTAAGTCTTTCTGGGCTGGTATTTTAATTTGAATGTAGAAAAGAAATCTCATATTTTCCCATTTTTGAGATGGATTTCCAAACTTGAAGAATGTTTATCTCCTTCCATAATGTTTTAATTTTATCCTAACTTTCTTCTCTGCCACTTTTTCCAATTTCCACTCCATCTTTAATTAAGAAAAAATGCTCTCTTTATGTAATCTGTTATGCCACATCTCACTTATGTTTTTGAAAGCACTAATCACTCATTTATTCCCTGTGTTACAACCCTTCCCTGATATTTTTCTCAAACTGTGATCATCACCTTTTGTGAGCCTATGATAACATACTTGAATATATAAATATTTTGTCTTCCCAGGGACTTAAGAAATGATTCTATTATGTCTCATAGGAAAGATTTTTCTGGCTTACTGACTTATCTCATCTCATTGTCTAGATGGGATACTCCTTTTATAGGACGGCATCCACTACTGTAGAGTCATCAACTCTTTGAAAATTTATCAAACTCACCCTACTGAAGTATGTGCCATTTTGTGCTTGTTTATTTGTTTAACATTTTTATAACAAGCCATGCTATGAGAAGGTAACCATCTGAAAAGAAAAGAGAACAGGATAATGAGAAATCAGATGAAAATTTGATGTTGGACTTCTGGTTTTAGGACTCTTAAAAAATCAGCTCTGTAAGTCACTTATATTATGGTTTTTGGAACTTCATGATATATGGTATTTTGTTATTTCAGCTCTAGAAAACTAACATAAACAGAGGATTAAATGTATATACTAAATTTATATTCATTACAGAAAAAGGTAAAAGAAATTATAAGTGGAATCTAATGGCATAACATTCATTCCATAAGAAATGTTCTTTTATTCTTCATCCCAGCTGACTAAGAAACTAGCTCTTTTCATTCAAAAATGTTAGAGCAAAGTTTACCAAAAAAAAAAAGATTGATGATGTACTCTGTGTTGCTGACAATGCTGAAGATGAAGTCTATGAGATAGCACAGCTCTTGATAAATGATTATACTATTTAACCATAGGATTCTTGAGTGATGGAGGCTATAGTCAGCAGTATCAGAATATTTCTTTTTTCTTAAGATATTTTACAGAAGTAAATCTAAATGCCACCAGAACAGACTATGTGTATGTAAGTGGACAGAATGCTAAGGAGAGTATTGATCTTTGAAATATTACATTAAGTGTACTGTTAGAGTTTCAATCATCTTCCTTATTAAGAGCAAAAATTATACTGGGTCAGCATGTGAATTTTTGCATGTAGCCTTCGTCTTTCAAGACTTTTCCCATTTCTTCCTATTTTCAATTGTCCAGCATCATGGTATCATGCTATTATTTATTCAAGTTTGCTTTCACAGGGGAGTATAACATCAGGTAGTTATCCTTTAATATAAATTACTATTTAATTATTTCTAGGGAAGTTTAATATTTTTAGTTCCTTATCTTTAACTATAGAATGGGAAATTCTGTTTTAAAATAAATAGATGCATCAGATTTTGAATTTGGAAAGTGTAACCTGGAGATTTTGAAAACATTAAATATGTGTCTAAATACTAGGCTTAAACCCAATACAGTCTGATGACAGTAGTACCATTAAGTTACAAAGCGCAAATTTTACAAGAGTCAGAATATTTACCATATATAACTTTATACCTATTACGTGTCATCTTGCCACCACAGTAACATCAAGCATTGACAACCTGTCAGAAGACAACTTGCCTCATGCAGTTGTGAATACAAATTCTTTCCAATGCAAACTGTTTACCAAGTTTCAGTTATAAATCCAATAATTTCCTCTCTTTGAGATGTTATATATAAGTGATCAATAAGGGATTGATGGACAAACAATTAGTCAAGAGAGACAAATATTGTAATGTTGAGAAAAAAACATTATTTCACATTCAACAGAAACTTGTTATGAATATATGAGGAAGTGTGCTGAGCACAAGATATCAGGAAGAACAGTACTGAATTAACTCAAGCCTTAAGCAGAAGCATTAAGCAATAAAGAATGGTAGGAATCAGACCTCAAAGGGTATATTTTACTTAGACATTAAAACAAAAGTCTAAAATTTCATTATGTAAAAGAGAGGGAACAGTGTCATAAAACTCCAAATATGTGATAGTCAATATTGAGAACGCTTTTAAATGCACAATTTAATCCCACCTTCCAATTTATTTTTAATCTAATTCTAGAAAGTGAAATATTCTTTATTTGAATATTTCAGTATCTTCTGTTTGGAAGCTAAAATTGTAACCCATAATAAACTTATCTTACCTAAAATACTTAACCACAGTTTCTCAAAATAAATATCCAGAGGGAACATTGCAGGCCCAGCAGCTGAGAGCTGGGCCTGTTCAGGACTGGGAACATCACAGGACCAGCAGCTGAGAGCCTGGTCTGCTCAGGAGAGCTAGGCCTGCCCTTCACCCGCAGGGAACATTGTGGGGACTAGTGGTCGAGGGCCTGAGGTGTTGGGTCTGCTGCTGCTGGGGCCTCCCCTCTTCCAGGAACATCTAGGAAGTCTACCACAGGCCTCAGTTACCTGGGACTACATCTTCTGGACCCACGCTTCCACCGGGAACATTGGACTGCAGTGGACTATCATGCTGGCTTGATGAGAGGTTCAGGAACCCCTCACCCAAACAGAAGACTTCATCAGGCTTCAGTCAGTGTGGTGAGTTTGCCCCATAAAATAGAGGTCTGCAGTGGGTAAATAGTGGTGGAATTGAAACTCCCTCCAAGTGTAAGACCTTGGCTAACCTGGCAAGAGAGTGGGTAATGCCCTCCCCCACACAGAGAACATCAGACAAGTTGAGGAGTGCACCAACATTGCCCCTCACCAATTTAGAGGAAATTAAAAGATTTTATGAGACCCCCAGTGACACAGTAGGGCCTCAGCTGATGCAAACACTATAGCCAGGGAGACCTAGTGACCTGCCAAAACCTGAAGATATAGCAAAAGCAGGAACTAAGAGTTGCACTACATCAATACTTCTGGGCTAGTCAGCCCAGAAAGAATATAGGACTCACCCAACAGGCACAATAGGAGGAATTCAGGAGACTAGAGCTCCTCTTCATGGTGATATCCAGCAATTAGACAAATATCAACCACACAGT
>PVJX010027514.1:0-24813 GCA_004027295.1 Dolichotis patagonum | reverse complement strand
TGAATATCTCCAATTGTCTAGCTTTGAAATTTATGTCTTACATTGCTTTCTTGTGATCCACTTTGCTCTGTTTTGTTGTGTTTAATTTTACCCTATTGATATAATTGCATGTATATTTGAGTGGGTAAGATGGATGACCATATTGTTGTTTTTGTCAGATCGTGGAGCAGAACTGTTAACAGTCTCACTGTTTGAATGTGTACTTTACATGTTTTAATTTTGTAATTTGAACAACTATTTCCAAGAAGTCAGTATGTAATTAGTCAAATAATAATTTCTTAGGTTTTATTGTTGTTGTACTTTTTCTTTTTTCCTTGGAATACTGTATGGTTGCTACCCTTTATTCTGTTTTATTTTGTTTTTTTTCCTCTTTAAATAAAATTATTTAAAAAAAAATAGTTGCCAAAGTCACAAAATCAAAGCATAACTAGTGGCTAGACACTCAAACATTGACAGTGCAAATCCTTCTGTTCAATGTTCCAACAGAAATTCAGAAATATGGTCATCTATTTTACACACTATACATACCGTTATACACTTTAGAGCACTTTCCTTCCCTTTCACTTTCACAATATCTATTATACTTTTTGGATCCCATTATTCTGTCAGGTTTTATCATTTTTTTACACTAGAGATACAATGGGGTATTTACTAATGTGAGTCCTGTTTATTTCATTAATGAGGATGTTTTCAAGTTGCCTCCATTTACGTATAAAGGCCTCAAGATCATCCTTTTTTATAGCTGAGTAGTATTCCATTATATAAAAATACCACATTTTTTTCATCCACTCTGCAGTTGATGGGCATTTTTGTTGTTTACAAGATTTAGCTATCACAAATTGTGCTGATATGAGCATGGGTACACATATATTTCTGTGACATGACCTTTTCAATTTTTCTGGGAAAAATACCCAGGAGGGAACAGCTGGAGTGAATGAAACTTTTATTCCTAGTTTTTTGAGGAATCTCCATACTGATTTCCACAGTGGTTGCACCAGTCTGCACTCCCACCAACAGTGGAGAAGTGTTCTCCCCCCCCCCCCGCATCCTTGCCAACATTTGTTGTCAGTTTTCTTCTTGATGGCAGCCATTTCATCTCCCCCAGGCACCCAGGTATCCTGGGTGAGATGAAATCTCAATGCTGTTTTAATTTGCATTTCTTGAATGACCAGTGATGGTGAGCATTTCTTCATGTATTTATTTGCCATTTGTATATCTTCATCTGAGAACTGTGTGTTCATCTCCGATGCCCATTTTTGGAGAGGGTCTTTGAATTTGGGGGGTTTGATGTTTTTCAGTTCTTTATATGTTCTGGATATAAGTCCTTTGTCTGAGGGACTGTTGGCTAAAATTCTTTCCCATTCTGTGGGTTTTCTGCTCTTGGTTAGGAAGAACCAACATTGTGAAAATGGCCATAATCCCAAAACTGTTATACAGATTCAATGCAATCCTAATCAAAATACCATCAACATACCTTATAGATCTAGAGAAAATATTCCTAAAATTCATTTGGAAACAGAAGAAACCTAGAATAGCAAAAGCAATTCTGCGCAACAAAAGCAAGACAGGAGACATCTCAATTCCTGACCTGAAATTATACTACAAAGCCACAATAATAAAATCAGCATGGTACTGGCAAAGAAATAGACCTGAGGATCAATGGAACAGATTAGAAGATACAAACACTACTACAAAGACACTCAGCCACCTTATATTTGACAAAGGGGCTAAACATGTTCACTGGAAAAAAGATAGCCTCTTTAATAAATGGCTGGAAAAATTGGCTTTCCACATGATGAAGACTGAAAATAGAGCCATATCTATTATCATACACTAAAGTCAAAATGGATCAACGATCTAAATATTAAAACAGAAACACTAAATCTACTGGAGGACAAGGTAGGTAGAAATCTTGAAGACATAGGGTAGGCAAAAAATTGATGGATTTTTGTCCATTTAGTATGATGTTGGCTGTTGTTTTATCATAGATGTCTTTTATTAGATTGAGATAAAGACCATCAATTCCAATTTTCTGTAGTTTTTTTTTTATCATGAATGGGAATTGGATTTATTAAATGGTTTTTCTGTATCTATTGAGATGACCATAGGGTTTTTGTCCTTGTCTCTTTTAATATGATGCATTATATTTATTGATTTGCCTATGTTGAATCATCCCTGAATCCCTAGGATAAATCCTACTTGGTCATGATGTATGATCTTCTTAATGATTTGCTGCATTCTGTTTGCCAGTATCTTATTCAGGATTTTCGCATCATTGTTCATTAGGGAAATTGTCTAGTACTTCTCTTTTTTGGTTGGATTCTTCTCTGATTTTAGTATTAGGGTAATACTTGTTTCCAGGAATGAAATAGGAGTATTGCTTCCCTGTCAATTTCACTGAAAAGTTTGAGAAGTAGCAGCATTAGGTCTTTTCTAAATTTCTTGTAGAATTCAGCAGTGAATCTGTCACAGCCTGCACTTTTCTTTGCTGGTATGTTTTTAATTACATTTTCAATTTCATTGACTAATACTGGTTTGTTCAGAATTTTTACATCTTCTTCAACCAGCTTTGGCAATTGATATGTATCTAGGAATCTGTCCATTTATTCTATGTTTTCCATCTATCAGAACATAGGTTCTCAAATCAGGTATTGATGATCTGGATTTTTGCAGGACCTGTTGTGATTTCACCTTTTCCTTCCTAATTGCATAGATTTGAGTCTTTTGTTTCCTTTTTATGATAAGGTTGGCTGAAAGGTTTCTTAATTTTACTTAATCTTTCAAAGAACCAACACTTTGATTCATTGTTTCTTTATATTATTGTTTTCTTAGTTTCCATTGCAATAATTTCTGCTCTGATATTTATCATTTCCTACTTTGTATGAGCTTTTGGTTTTACCTGCTCTTCTTTTTCTAGAAGGCTGAGGTTCAACATTAAGTTGTCCATTTGAGCTCACTCTGTTTTTCTGATATGGAAATTCACCACTATAAATTTCCCTCATTGGAATATTTTCCATGAGTTTTAATATGTTGCAAGAGCATTATTGTTTAATTGTAGAAGCTATTTAAATTCTTTAATTTCATCTATGACCCATTGGTTGTTCCAGAGGGTTTCATTTAATTTCCATGTGTTTATGAAATTTTTATTTTCTCTTGCCATTGATTCCCAATTTCATTGCAGTATGGTCTGATAATATGCATAGGATAATTTCAATTGCTTTGCATTTACTTAAGTATGTTATATAAGCTAATATGTGGCCTATTTTTAAGAACATCCTGTATACAGCTGAGAAGAATGTGTAATTATGATGAGTGGTGGAAAACTGGAGATTCTACTAAGTACATTTGTTCAAAAGTTAGGTTCAGTTCTGATATTTCTTTGTTGATTTTTGTCTAGTTGATCTATTTGTGATAGTGGGGTATTGAGGTCCTCCATTATAATTGTGTTAGTCCTTATTTGATTTTTCATGTCCATTAACATTTGTTTTATGTAGCTGGGTGTGCTGGTATTTGTTACTTGTATATTGATGATTGTTATCTCTACCTCTTGGATTTTTCATTTTACAAGGATGTAGAGATTCTTTATCTCTCTTAATCAGTCTTGGCTTGAAAACCACTTTGTCTACAAATATAATAGCTACCCTTACTTTTTTATGAGTTCCTGTTGCATAGAGTATTATTTTCCATTATTTAACTTTCAGTCTATGAATTTCTTTTTGAATTAAATATGTTTCTTGTATGCAGCATTTGGCAATCTTGCTTCTTACTTCATTCTGCTAGTCTGTTTCTTTTCATTGGTGAATTGAGGCCATTAACATTGATGGCTATACCTGATACATATTTGTATTGACTTACCCTTATCATGCTATTTTCCTGCTGTTGGTTCCTCTTCTTCCCCTGTTTAATTGCTTGCCTTGCCTGGTGGTTCATGGAATTGGATTACTTGTTATCTTTTTCTAGAATGCCCTTCAGAACAATTTGGAACGCTGGTTTAGTGGGCATGAATTTCTTCAGGTGTTCTTTGTCATGGAAATATCTTATTTCTCCATCAATTTTGAAAGATAGTTTTGCAGAGTATATCAGTCTGGGTTGGAGGTGGTTTTCTTTTAGGGCTTGAAATATTTCACTCTAAGTTCTCCTTGACTTGACAGTTTGTGTTGAAAAGTCTGCTGTGATTCTGATGCACTGTGATTCTGATGGGCTTTACAGGTGACTTGTTTCTTATCTCCAACAGCTTTTAATATGCTATTCTTGTGTTGAATTTCTTGACTACTATATACCTTGGAGTAGACTTATTTTGATCATGGATAATGGGAATTCTATGTGCCTCACTTATCTGCATGCTAAATTCTTTTTCTCTGCTTGGGAAGTTCTCTGCCAGTACTTCTATGAACAGCTTTTTTTTTACATCATTTGCTCATTGACTCTGATCAATTTTGTGTTATTCTCCTTTGTATTATCTAGCAGCTGTTGGACTGATTTTTCATAGCCCTATGCTATTTTAAAGAAATCTTTCTTTTCATGATCGCTAACTGCAATCCTGTCTTTTCTATCTGGTATTCTGTCCTCACATTGACTCATTCTGCTGCATATACTTTCAATGAAATTTTTAATCTCCTGGATATCTGTTTGAATATGTTTCATGGATTCCATTTCTTTCCAATTTGGGCATTCGTGATTTTCATCATTTTTATAAGTACCTCTATTTTTGTATCTGTATCTGCTCTAGAGTCACTAACCTCGTCTTTCATTATGATCACCATCTTTCTAGTTATCTGAGAATTAATTTCAGGTTTGATTTTTTTCTGGAGACTCATTCATTTTGTTACCACTTCATAGAATCCAAATCGGTGGCTTTTGAATTGTTCCACTTTATTCCCCCTGGGTTTGCCTTTGGAGAGCTAGAGGTGTGGGGTTGCATCTTGCTTAAATGTCTTCTCATTTCCTATTTTTTAAAGTTTAATTCTTCGGTTGATGCTTGTAAATTGATTACAGAAAGCATCTTAATTACCATTATTTATAACCCTTAGGAAATAACTACTTCTCAGAGATGTCATCCAAGTGTAGCTAAGTTTTGAGTTTAGAGTCTGTTGCAACAAGTATACAACAAGTATACAACAAGGCAGAATGGGGGAAGATTCATATAGCTCAGTTCCCTTAATCAGTATATACAAATAATCTCCTGTATGATAGACCCAGTGCTATATGCCAGAATATGAAGGAAGTAAGACAGTCATAACTCTACTCATGAGGAACCTACTATCTTAGGGGGACATTAAAGGGACTGGGAATAATTTCTTCAAGAGGCTTATAGAGAACAAAACTTAGTAATGCTGATGATAATATGTCCTGAGCATTTATTCTGTGTCAACACTATACTCAGTGTTTCATCTGTCATTAGGTACTTAATTCTTGCCATGCTGAGGCAGGTGCCTTAATCATTTTTATTTCATGTGATGAAACCGAGGCTCAGGAAAGTTGAGTAAATCAATCACAACACCATGCAGTGATTCTCTGTGATTTAGGACCAGACAGGCTATCCAACGAAAGCATATACTTAAGAGGGTTAATATAGTAGTACCTGGCACTATAAACAGATTTTTAGTAAATGTTTCTTTGTCTCTAGAATCATTCAAGAATAAATTGTATGATCACTTATTAGGGGTGCTAGAGAAGAAGGCCAAGAATCAGGTGGGTAGAAGCACTGTGTATCTAACCATGAGTATCTAATTACATTTTTCCTGGAATAATTATTTCCCTTCTGGCAGTAATATTGGAAGGTAATTATCAACCACTTCTGAGCTCACACACCCTGACAATGGCAGCATGAATGGGAAACTAAGGATATGAGCCAAATAATGGGTGGACAAACCATTAATTAACTAATATTGATTGTCTATGACACAGAAAGCACACTGTTCTGAGCTCTATGTCAATGTGTACAGCAGGAAAGGGGCATGAGAAAGGGTTCACACCTGAGAGTTGGTCCTGTTTTGGCATTAATTTACTGTATAACCTTGGTTTTTATCCCTGTAAATAGGGGGTAGAAATATTACCTTTAATGTTTCAGCTTGAACAACAGATAATTATTTGTACTCAATAGTCAGATCTCAGATGCGTGGGGACTTGTTTTTCTTCCTGGAAGCCAGGGAGTTCATAGAACCCTGGGAACTCAAGAGGACCTTAGACACAATAATCAGTCTAAGGCTACCCCCATGTGACCAATGAACATTTACATAATGTGGCCAGTACAGCTGGATGTGACAGTGCACACCTGTAATCCTAGCACTCAGAAGGCTGAAGCAGGAGGATTGCCAGGAGTTAGAGGCCAGCCTGAAGTACACAGTGAGTTCAAGCTCAGCCTGGAATAGTGTGACCCTGTCTCAAACAAAAAAATGTGGCTAGTCCAAAATAAGGTATGCTATATAAGCAAAATACACACAAGATTTTGAAGACTTAGTATGAAAAACTGGAAAATATTGCTTGTAATGCTTCACATTTGTAATACATTATGAGAAATATATTTAAACTAACATCCCTCTATTTTTAAAAAGCATTTTAATGAAGCAATGTGGCTCCCATTATATTTGTAGGGCATGGTACCACTTGAAGGTTAAAGTGAAGCCCAGAAAGGAACTGACCTTTCCACAGAGCCAAGATGGAAAACAGGATCCCTTGACTCCTCAGTGTGAAGGTTCCTTCCACTGTTAATGGGCTGTGGGAGCCAGTCTCTAGGAGGGCCCCTGAAGATCTTACCCCTTACATTTCCTATGATGGTCCTTGTACACTAAAATTAGCCTCATTTGTTGGAAGACCGCAGAAAATATCCATGCAACTTCCAAGACTGGGTCATAAAAAACATGGTGATTCCAGTCTTGCCTCCCTTTGACATCACTTGCTCAGGGTCAGCCAGGTAACCTGTCATGAGAATACGCCAGTAGCCCTATGGATAGTCTACACAGTGAGGAACAAAGGCCTTCCCATCAACAACCAGAACCAACCAGACAACTGAGTGGATTACCTCTGAAGTTTTAATGCACACTCAGGCACAGACCTCAGCCTAGATACCTAGCTAAGCTGCTCTCAATTTTCTGACCCACAAAAAATATAATAAACATTTATTGTTGTTTTATGTAGAAGTAGGTAACTAGTACAGTCTTTCAAACAGAGGGCTCACATGTAATAAAAACTTCCGTTCGGTATTTGAGCAATATGAGAAACTGTTTGTTTTTCCTATAGTCTGTGGCTTAGCTCAGGGTACCCTAACCAAAAACAGATAAATTACCAAATCTGGAGACTTCAATGCAGGATGACAGGATCCCATTTTATCCTTTTAAGAGGCTTTTCCCTTTATTGCAAAAAGGACCTACATAGGTCTCTTGAGAATGAAAAAGTAATACATCATGTCACTTTTACCTGAGCCATTTGAAGATTTGAGTTCCACCAAAAAAATCTTTTTTTTTTTTTTTAAATAGTCTCGCTTTGTAGTGCAGGCTGGCCTCGAATCATAGCAATCCTCATGCCTCAGCCTCCTGAGTGATTCCCACAAAATCTAAAAAAAAAAAACTACAGACCAGAATTGCTCAATTAGATACAATATTGATAAAGTAACAAATAACTGAAAAACAACAGTCTACGATAGTTGTGTTTCTCTATGCTGAAAACCTGACACTAATCCTACTTTAGGCAGCATGTGTTGCTTTTTGCAGTGAGTTCACATCTAGCACCTCTGAGGTAGATTGGAGTAATATCAACATACCTAAGGAAACCATGTCTAGGAGCTCATGATTTGTCCTCGGTATCATGGTCATAAAATGATACGCTAGTTCTAGAACTGAGGTTTGGGTGCCCGAAATCAGATGTGGTGCTTTCCAGTACAGTACCATCATAGCTGTGCTGACATGAATGCCTTTAGTTGAGGCTGTCCTCGGAGACCAACGTGCATTTGTAGGTTTCCTTAAAGGCCATAAGGAAAGGTGGCATTACTTCATCCACAGTAACATGCCTCTGGAGCTCCTTACTCAGGGAAGTGACCCCTGTCCCAACCAGTCCACAGGGCACAATGTGCTCAAACCACGTGAGGTCTGTAGAGCAGTTCAGAGCCAGGCCATGGGATGTGATGTGCCTTCCACAGCGGACTCCTGCAAGGCAAGCCAAAGGGTCTTAGAATATAGATGCTCTAGCACTCTCATTCCCCAGGCTTCAGGATCTTCTAGGTGCAATTACTGCTTTTCAGTATTTCTTTCTGCAACACGGACTGTGCACAGAATGAGGGAGGAAGTCAGACGGTGGGGGGTCGGGGGCTGTGTGGTTTTGCATGGATCGAATGCCCTTACATAAAGATTCCTTAAACAGCCATTCTTTCGTTTTACAAACACCCTGTTTTCGCATAGGAAATAGCTCTCTAATTCAATTACAGTATTTCCACCCGTGACAATGAGCGTAACTAGGTAACTACTGAGGACCCGTATGCCACACCTCCAACTTTGAGGTGGTAGCTGGGGAACAAAGTTAAACCCTTAAACGCAACGGTTAGCTCTGACTCAAAGCCCACGCTTACTCTACTCTCGCCTCCATTGGTCCGCCCCGCCCCGTGGTGCTCACCGATTGCGCAGATCTTGCACTCGCCCAGCCAGACGCCGGTGTAGGGTGGGGGCCGCGCGCGCACTCCCCGCAGGCCTAAGAGCTCACACAGGCGCACTGCGCACGCCTCCAGCGCCGCTACGTGGGTGCGCAGGCGCAGGCCAAGGTGCCGCAGGTCGAGCACGGGGTGACAAAGCAGTTGGCCTGGGCCGTGGAAAGTAGCCAGGCCGCCGCGGCCTGTGGCATGCACCTCTGCGCCCAAGGCCCGTAGCCGCGCAGTCTCTTCGGGCGTCAAGCCGCCGCGCAACCCAGCTGTATACACGGGTCCCGCGGGTTCGCAGAGCAGGAGCGCGCCTGCCTCAGTCCCCAGCGGGGCCTCTGTGCCAGGTTCGGCTTGCATCCGCCGCAACCAGCGCTCCTGCAGCCCCAGCAGTTCAGCATAGCGTAGCCGACCCAGCCATAGCACCCGGACCGCAGGTCTAGGCATTGCCTGGGTCGCGGCGTCCTCGGGCTCCGCCCTCTGCTTGGGTCTGAGGGCGGGGACTCGGGTTCACGCCAATCTTGGTGGAAGCTTTTGCGAGGAGATGCGATCTCAAGAGCAAGCGCGGGCTGGAGATGCGTCTCAGTGGTGCAGCGCTTCTCTGATACACGTAAGGCCCTGAGTTTGATTCACAGCACCACCAAGACCCAGTGCAAAGTGGCGTCACCCAGTTATTCAACAGCCAGAGTTTAGTTTGTGCTATGTTCCATAGGCCCATTGCTGGACTTAGAATAAATAGTAGAGTATATAATAGAACAGCACAGTAGATGAGGGGTTAAAAATGTGTCCTGAGGTGCTCACATTCTTACAGCAGCGTGAATAGTACTCCAGAACAACACGTGTGAGAAGCAGGATTAGTTGAAGAAAGGAACTGAACAGTTAAATCACAGACATTAGCAGGATCCAAGGAATGCTGTGAGCCTGGTATGACCCTTGGGGGCAGAAGTTTTTATCCTTGTGTGACTAGATTAATGTTTATAGGTTACAAATACCTGGGAAGGCACAGTAACTTTTGGCAAAGCTGATTCCTAGTGGAAGGCAGGTGCCAGAGGGAGTGGAACTATTTCAGGTGCAAGTCAGCAACCCACTCCCAGGAGTTAGGGGAATGACTAGCTAGATCCTCACAGGAGAGATAGACCACAGCATATACTGTGTGGCGTATGCTTACAGTGCCATGTAAGTAAATCTGCTTTTTTTTTTTTTTTTTAGGAAGGGGTACTATTCCTGAATATTTTGAAAAATATTCCTTGAAAAACTTACTTCAGGTGCTGTGCCTAATGGATACAAGTTTAATTTGAATGATGTGGCCACTAGCTGTGAATGATGAGGCCTTTAGCTGAGATGAGGAAGCAGGGCTGGTGTAATTGCTCCTCTCCGACCCGGAGGAAGACAGCCCCTGCACAGAGGGTGTAGCTAGAACCAGTGTGTAATTTGTGGGGCTGAAGGAGCATAGATGCTCAAACAGAAATACAGCTAATTCTCCTGCAGTTGGGAAAAAAAACTAGCATGGACAAATGTAAACAGTGTAGGTTTCAGGAAAGATCACAAAACATGAGTCATCAATGGCAGTGCTGTGATTAAAAAACAAAACAAAACAAAACAAAAACGTAGCATTTAGATAGCCCTGGGCTCTGAGGGAAACCGGTTGGATTTTATGAAGTCCTGTCCCAGGGCAACTAAGGCTATAAATATGTCTGAGGTGGGAAAAATAACTCAAACGACTGTGTTCCTATAAAAGATGATTTCAGTGCCAGGGTTATATATAGCTCAGTGGCACAAGCACCTGCCTGGCAAGTGCAACATTCTGAATTCGATTCCTGGTACAAAAAAGTTTTTTTTCAATGCTCCCAGCCTAAGATTTATTCTTGACAAGAAGCAGGAGTCTTATGTGATGAGTCCAGGGATCTGGGTTCATGTTTGAAAATAGGAGCTTCTTTAGGTTAGATAATATTTTCTTTCTGGGTTCCTATCTAGTGTAAGTACTCTTAGTAAATATTTTCAGAATGAGCAAACATTTTGTTAAATAATTTGCTGTATGTCCTGAACTAAGGTTTTTTACCAACAGTCTCACAAGAAGGAAACATGGGATCGAGGTGGCCTACAGGCGCCTAGAAATTCCAAGTTTTCAGGACTTTAAGACTGATACTTGCCTACATCATGCTAATAAGTGTTCGATCTGTAGCATGATGAATCAAATCTAAACTCAACCTACAATACTCAGCTCAAGAGACTGGCCTCCCCCTCCCTTCTCTCAACGAATTGTACTTCTGCTGACACTACTCTGCCTTGGTTATTTTGAGTTGGGGTCATTACCTACCCCAACCCCCTATCACCGCCACAATGTTCCCATCCATTCCTGTAATCTGGGAACAGATTAGTAGTTAATAGGTAGCCCTTACAATGTACTGGACATTCTAAAAGCTTTAAGATCATTAGTGCATTTAATATCTAACATCCGCAAGTTAAATGCTCTTACTGTCATTTCACAGATGAGAACACCAAGGCCCAGGTTGAGTAGATTGCTTACCACTGGACTACTAGAAAGTGGCAGGGAAAAGATTTGAATCTGAGTGATCAGGCTCCGGAGTCCTTTAACTTCATAAGACCCTCTCTTTCTGATTTTCAAATATCACATAACACACATCCCATGGTTCAGCCCATAGTAGCCATGCAATAAATGTTTTCTGGATAAATGAAAGACAGCAGTAATTTAGGAAGTTGCATATTGGAATGGCATAGAGTTCCCCTAAGTGCCTGTGTACCTGTTAGCTTCAACCTTTTCCCTAACCTACAGGGATAATGTGTTGCTCCATCCATCAGTGAGCATTTACTCTCCTACCCTACTTTCCCTTAACACACAGTAAGTTCCAGGGATAAAAACAGAAATGTGGTTTTGAAGCTGCAAATCTTGGGGTACAAACATGTCTACAGGCAATTACAGTATAGCACACAGTACAGTACATAGAAGAGGGAGCCACTAATTCTGCCCAGAAAAGTTGAGAAATAGTTCTTACTCTGTAGGACAGATTCATTTTTGTATCCTACCTGGTCTTAACCCACATAGAGAGAATTTGTCCTTGTAGCTGCTGCCTGCAGTCCTTCCCTAGGGATCCATACTTCTGTCCATGATTTGAATCCTGGTGTTCTTGCTGACTACCATGTCCCTAGACTGAGCCACTTCCCCTCTGTTTGGGCCCTGGCCCTGCCCCTCACACAACTACTCTGGGTCTGGGGTAAGATAAACCTGGGATCTTGGTTTCCTAATCTCCAGTATCATTGGCCTTATCCTCAGTTTCTAAGGAGATACAAGTCACACTGTGCAAGGACTCTAGAGCAATGATGATATGCAGATTCTGTCACTGGCATGCCCTCAGAAATTGTCCAAATTCTTGCCCATCCCTGCCCAAGACAGGGAAGGCACTAGTCCAAAGGGCATTCAGGAAAAGAAAGAGAATGGGAACTCTGGACTCCTGACCTCCAGTCTACTGTTCTTTCTGTTATAGGATTAGGTTTGAAGTCTTATACAAATCCCTATTACACAAAGCAGGATGGCTATTTGAAGGGTAGGGCACCCAAAGATCACTTTCTTAGCCTCTTTCTATCCCTGTCTCATTCTTTAAGTAACGTCTATGAAATATATATATATATATATATATATATACACATATATATACATATATATACATATATATACATATATATACATATATATGTATAGTCTTTTAATAAAGATTAACAGGGCCTAGCTGGGGGGAGGGGTAGAAAAGTAAGTTGTTTAGTAAGTAATAGTTTTTGTTTTGGAAGGTGAAAAAGTTCCAGAGATTTCACACCAGTGTAATTATGCTGAACACTACAAAAAAACACACTTTATAGTAGTCTCCTGAGCTAAGTCCCTGGCTTTTTAAAAAATGTTTTATTTTGAGATAGGGTCTTGCTAAATTACCCAGCATGGACTTGAACTTGGGATCCTCCTGCCTCAGCCTCCCAGAGTGCTGGGGTAACAGGCATGCACCACCTCACCCAGCATGTTCTGTTTATTTTGTTACAATTAAAACTCAGTGGTTGCCAGAAGTTGGGGGTAGTTGGGGGAAAAGGATCACAAGTAGAACATAAGTTCTTAGGACAGTAAATTTATACTATAATGGTGGTATAAATATACATGACACAGTGGGCAAAACCCATAGAACTATATAACACAAGGACAGGCCCTAAAACTATCAATTTTTGTTGATAAATCATACTGATGCTTGTTCATTAATTATAGCAGATGTGTCAGCAGAATAAGATGCTTAGTATTAAAAAAAGATGTTAATGATAAAGGAAACAGGATTAAACAAGAGTAAAAGCAAAAAGGGAAATACAAACTCACCGTTTTTTCGATTTAATTTTTCTGTAAACCTGAAACTGCTCTAAAAAAATAACTATGAACAAATTTTTTTTTTTTTTTTGGTTTGAGGTAGTCGTGCCATGTAATTCAGGCTGGCCTAGGACTCTCTATGTAGCTCAGGCTTCCCTTGAACTCTAGCAGTCCTCATGCCATGAATTAATCCAGAATTGATTGGATGATTCTTTATCATTACTCTCAACATTGAAAGTTGCTCCAGTGAGATTTTAAACCCAGCATGGGTGGCAGCCACCTTCCTCCAGCTTGTTCCCCTTATTTCTTTCACATCCATTTGTCCAACAATATTAAATGTTTTCACTTCAGGATGCTGAAGTAGGTGCTAGAAGTACAATGAATATAATTGTCCCTTCCTGTGTTGGGGTGGGAGCCCACAAACCTGTTGGCAATCAAGTACATCATTAAACAAGGTATTATGATGGAGAATAGAATGGGGAAGTAATGGGAGACAGACCTCTTCTGAGGTGGCTGAAGGACAAGCCATTGTCAGCCAGGAGAACATTCCAGGTAGAGAGAAGAGCTTCTCTGAAGGCCAAGAGTGGTGGATTGAAGAAAGCAAGAAAAGACTGGTGAGGCTGATGTGAGGTAAGGACAGAGTTGCACAGAGGCTAGGTCATAAAAAGCCCTGAAGGTCACTTTAAAGTAACTGGTCTTTATCAGCAGAGCAAAGGGAATGCCACTGAGTGATTTTAAGCAAGAGAGCAATGCTATGCTATTTACATTTTAAGACCATGATGATTGCTTTGTAGCAAGCTGGCTGGAAGAAGGAAAGAGTGGAAGAAGAAAGGCCAATCAAGAAGACGTTGTTGTAGTACAAGTGAGGAAAGATCGCTTCCTTGGCTATGGGAGGATGGTAGCGGAAATGGAGAAGAGAAATTCAAACTATATATTGGAAGTAGAATCCACAGGACCAGCTTGTGTGTTGGTTATGGAAAGTGAGAAAAAGGGAGGAATCAAGGAAGCAATACCATCCATGGTCCTGCACAAGAGAGGATCCTTCCTTAGGTCCTGTGCCTTAGAAGCCTGTGTATTCACACACACACACACACACACACACACACACACACACACACACTCACATTACTCTGACACTCAGGAGCTGGTACTCAGCACTGGCACTGTGTTTTGCATCCACTTAGCATTCCTCCTGCCTAACCCCATTCAGGCCCCAGGAAGACATTCTGTATCTTGCCCCAAGTACATGAAACACACTAAATACATGTACAATAAAGTGAAAATATGTAAGTGCCTAGTTTGAGCAGCTTGGACAGATGTATACTCCTGTTCAACCACTACTCTCTCAAGCATAGACACAGACATTTCCATGTTTTGACTGAGATTTGGTGGGTTGTCTGTTGCCCATACAAGAAATGGTTACTGATCTGGAGTATGTGGAAGTATGTGAGTGGCAAGAGCTTTTGGGTAAGAGACAAAACACATCAACTAACTGGTGCCCTGAGATCTTTTCTTTCAGACAGTGTGAGTGCATAATGAGTTACCATTTCCCAGAACAGCAGAATCTGTTTTCTTGCTTAATTTATGGTATGGAAAGAAATCAGGAATTGCCTGGTGTCTGCATGGGAACTAATAAATATTTTGCAATATTAAACAATTCTTACATTTATTTATATGAAGGTCTAGCTGTAGCATGTGTGAAGCTAATACCTGATTATAAACACACCTATTGCTTTAAGGAATGATGAAAAACTGCAAGTGGAACTGGCTCATATGACAAAATAAAACATAATTGTAACAAATTTGTTTTAATACGTAAATGTAATAATAATTATGTATTATTATTTATTCCTAAAATAATATTTGACCACGGCTCTGCCATTTCCTTCTTCTTTCCTTCTAGATTCTCTCCACCTGGGCCCCAAGGCCATGGCCAAAAGGCAGGGTGAAGGACAGCAGGCAGGGTGTTGAGAAAGGAAGTGATTAAATGTTGAATGAGCATCTAGCAGTTGTGAGGTCAAAGCCAGGGCCCCCTGGGAAGGCCAGGCATGAGGGTGCTGGCTGCCTCCCTGCCTGGAAGGAAGAAGGATGTCCGGGGGTTAGGGATGACACTAGTGTTTTTGGCCATGGGAGAGAAGTAAAATGTCTAAAATAAAGAGGAAGAGGGGTGGGAGTTGCAGGATGTCCATATTGGCCTGTTGCAAAAATAAATGCATCTGGAAATAAATACATAAATAAATGAGTACATATTTTAAAAAAAAAACCTATACCTTCTTCCTCTGCTTTACCAAGGATGAGGGTAGCATTATAAACTGAGGAGGAAAACAAAGAGTTTTTAGAGTCCAGCAGCTCTGGGGAAATTACAAATGAGTCCTGACGCTATCTTTGTTTCTTTTTCAGTATGAAAAATACTTTACCCGATATGGGCACCCTGCCACCATTGGAAGAACCGTGAGAATCCAGTTTGTTCTCAAAACACTGCCATGTAGGAGGTGAGGTCACACGGAACATTGCTTTCCCCCATGAGCACCCTGACTAAAACTGTCAAAGAGTAAATAATACTTAGACAATATCCTGGAAGAAACACTAAAGTGGTTAGCAGAGCACAAGGCTCCTAGTCTAGCATGCTTATGTCTGAGCTGGGTATCCTGGAGCAAGTCACTTTCCCTCTGCCCTTTAGCTGTTTCATGTGCAAAATGAGGGGCAGGCACCAAAAGACCCAAGGGTGCTTCTGTCTCTAGGGATAAATGTTCTTAGACCTTGTAGGGACAAAACTAGGAGCTAGGAAGAGGAAAGAAAACGCTGAGCTGGATGATGGAACTGAATATTCCAGAACTGAAAGAAAATCTAAGGGGTCAAGTTGCTCATTCATTCATTCATTCATTCACTCTCTTGTTTATTTAGTAAGGGGTCTGTGGACAAAGAAACATAGAATAAGGGCCTCATTAGGTTTTCAGGCTAATCCTGACTAGAAGGAGTTAAAACTTCACTAAAGGAATTTCTCTGGAAGCAATTAAAAGGACAAAGGTAGAGAAGAAAGCCAGAGATGAAAAGACACCAGATAGCACAAATGGCATAAGAATTCACATCAAAGACCAGAGAGCAGAGCATAAGGAAGACAGGTGCAGGAAAACTAAGATAGCCACCCCCCCACCTTCAGTTGTGGCCTGGAACTCATGTAAGACAACCCAGACAGCCAATCAAATTGTGACAAGTTCCAAGTACCCACCTAGGAGGAGGGGGGTCCCTAAAACCTGATAAAACAAGCTGGGGACAAAGACCCTATCCATTCAGATCCCCTGCCCTCTCTCCAGCGCAGCTGGTCTCTGTCTTCTTTTTCCTACTTACAAAGCATCTTCTTTTCTTAAAACTGTGCCCCTCTAATTCCTTATGGGTGCTGACTTTTTTATCCCGACTAGCTGCTTACCCCAAATACAATACTACATGAGCCTCGCCCTGTGTAGGAAAGTGAGGACCAGAAATGATGAGACTCAATTCCTGATTTCATGGCGCTCAGTCCAGAGGACAGAGGCAAGAAGTTGAGTGAATGATTATGCTATTGAGATCTGACTTGGGCACTGAGTTGAGGGACACAAAGTAGGTGAGACCTGCTTGTCTTGCAGGGGCTGGAAGAAGGCCTTTGGATGAAGAATCTGCTCACTAGGTCGACATTCATCAGTAGATAAAGGGGGAAAAAGCAGATGCACAGATGTTGCTGGGTGACTGAGTCTTCCACCCCAGGGCACCAAGGTTCTGCTTTACCACTTTTCAGGTGAAGATGGCCCAGGGTTTTGGAAATGATTAGGCCAGAGTTTCTCCAATCCAACTCTGTAGACCCTTCACCAGGTTAATATATTTTTATGTGCTTGGCACTTGTTTATGGAAACTTTTAAATGGTCTGCTTCATTTCGGTGATATGCAGTGGGAGCTGCCTGTAGTACACAGAGCTAGGAGCATACCAAGCCTCAAAAGAACTTCTGCCAGAGCAATATGTACCATACTCAGGTTGCAGACAATAATTTACTTTCAGCAAAACAATGACTTCTACCAAATTAAATTGAAATGTTTGTTTACATTTTGTAGGTTTAGCAGTTTGGTTATTTCCCATTTGTCTTGCTTTAGAGTTTAAGAAGAGTCATAAATGGAAGGAAATTTATCAGGGACCTGACCAAGATCCCCCAGTTGACTGTATGAGAGGTACAGGGAAAGGATGAAATAAGAAACAGAGACAAATTTAATAATACATGAAGGGAAGCTGGGAGGTCAGTGCCTCAGGATGGGCAGACGGAGAGACATTCCAAGCCAGCCACTATTTATTGGGTGTATACAATGATAGGAGGGTGTAGCAGAAGATTGAAGTGGAAGACCCAGTGGACAGCAGTTAATCCTAGGCTAACTGAAAAGGGCAGAGATGGCCCCATGTAAGAAGAATCTTGTCCTGGAGCATTTTTTAAAAATCTTTGTGGTTTTAGTTTGGTCTTAGTAGGTAGGAGACAATGTCCCAACCCTAAAGAGTTAATAAGAAACCTCAAAAGGGTGATACTGATAATCCTAAACCTCCATTTATCCCTCAGGGAAGTGTGCAAAATTAGCCACTGTGAATTTGTGGTTACCAACGTTTCTCCCTTTTTGTTTTTGTTTTTGTAATTGCAGCAGTTGAAAGAGCACACAGGATATGCTAACCATTATAGCAACGAATACATTTTCAAGAGTTTGTGGGAGGTCTTGTCATGTCACTAGGATGTGAGCCTCCTGCATGGTCTGTTTTAGTTGTCGCCACATCATGTATTTTGAGATCCTATGTGGATCTCAGTACCTGTGGTGTCAGGCTCTTCTCCAGGGTCATTGTTGAGAATGCTTGCACTAGAGGACTGGACAGGAACAGGTTCCACCATGGGGCTGGGATATTCCTTTCTCCCTGGTCACACCTTCCGGGAAGACAGCCATAACAGTGTTCCATTGTCTGTTAACATAAGCATTCCCTGAACCCATGTTATTAAATGCACTGGGCCATCTGACTTTGTGTTTGGATGTCATTCTATAGGACTTGAGCCCTAGGCATGCTCGTCAGATTTGCCCTTGTGTCAAGGATGTTCTGAGGGTATTTACTTTCTGCCACCAGCTTTTTTTTTTTTTTTAGATTTAAAGATAGCAAGGTCTAATTATGCATGTGGAGGTAATCAATCTTATTTTCCTTTTTTTTTCTTTTTGTTTTTGTAATTGCACCACCAGCTACAGTTGTCTTCTGCACTGACCTTTCCAAAGTCCATCCCTGACTACCTACAATATTTCTAAATAAACTAGCTACCCATAATATTTCTCCCTCTGAAGAAGTATCCCTAACTGTGATAAGGGGAGAATAGGCACTGTTCTCATCTAGTTGCTTCAAGCTGAGAAGGGTCAGTATAGGGGCGACTGCACTCAGGGGCCTTCTCCAGAGAACTAATGTAACAGGCCTCGGATAAATGTCATGTTGTAGTTTAGCAGTTATAAACTGTCTTTACAAGATTGATCTGATAGGTCCCAGTAAAAGGAGTCTAGCACATTTGTCATTGGTTCCATCTGCATGATCACTCAAGGAAGTATACAAAATTAGTCATTGTGAATTTGTGGTCCCCAGTGGAATTTATATTGAATTACCCACTTATAAATATGGAAGTGGTATTAAAATAAAAATAATTTAACTTTGGGGTGGGTCTATAAGCATTTTAAACAGATCATACATCACTTGTGTCTGAGAAACATTCTATTAGCTGTTTGGTGAGCAATCCTCATTGTTTAGAACTTCTTCCTTGAGTTGAATGGGAGTCTTTTCCATTGCCACCTTGGGTTAAAATGACCTCCAAAGAGATGAATCATAACCTGTTGTCACAAAGTTCCAAAAAAAGGTGCATATCTTCCAGGGGCAAGTACAGCTGATATGTACTTTATTGCTTTCCAGTATGGACTCTGCCACAGCCATGTGGTTGATATCTTAGCAGTGTTTACTAAACAGCTTAGGTAAAGTCCTTCATCTCTCAAAACTCCAGCTTCCTAATCTGTAAGAAAGTCATACCAAAAGGGCTCAGTGGTGCACACCTGTAATTCTAGCACTCATGAGGCTGAGGCAGGAGGATTGCCACAAGTTGAAGGCCATTTAGGGGTACATAGTGAGTTCACAGCTCACCTGAACTACATAGCAAGACTCTGTCTCAAAAAAAAAAAATCATGCCAATAATACTTTCCCCTCAGGGTTGTTAGATTAATTGGGCAAGTGCTTAGAATATAATAATAGGCCTAACAGCCATTATTAATATTTGGGCTCATTTCCTACTTTATCTCATTTAATCCTCTAATTCTCCCAAGAAGTCTGGAAAGAGATGGTTTATCTCAATTTTACAGCTCAGCAAACAAACACAGAGAAGTGAAGGGAATTTGCTCAAATACCTGAACTGGAATTCAGACCTAACTCTGAGATATGCAAATTGCTTTTGCCATAACTATTGCACATTCATGGCTTCAACTCTGTATCTCCACCTTTAGAAGTCCTGCCTGCCTTTTAAAATTCTTGCCAACATTAAGCTCTTCTTCTGTGCTCATTTATACTTTTGCTTGGCTTTATGGGTTGCAGAGATTTCATCCAGCTTTGCCTCATTTGGGGGCAACGTACTCACTGCAGTCCTGCTGTGGGGTGAGAATGGTACGGATTATTGGCTGTTTAGAAACAATCAATGTTCCCTGGTACTGAACTCCCACCCAGTGAAGTCACCCACTTCTAGAACCTCTTCCCAGAAAACCTCCACCACTCCTTTTCCTTGGCTAGGTCCCCAGAGGCCCAGTTAGGTGTTTTACATTGAATAGAATTGAATAGAGCCAGGAGACTTGGGCTCCAGCTTCTGTTCTGTGAATGCAGCATCTGATCTGGAAAAATCATTTCTGGTTTCTGGGCCTTACATTCTGTAAAATGGGGTATGGGTGTGTGTAGAATGGGTGTTTGGTGAAGTCTTATTTATCTTTAACATTCTGTGCTTTATTTATTTATTTATTTATTTTTTTGTAGTCAGACCATCAGCATGAAACCTTTGGTCAGAGTAAACTTCTTGCAGCAGGGTACTTATTTATTCTGTCTTGTCTTGTCCTGTTTTGTTTGTTTAAGACAGGGTCTTGCTATGTAGTTCAGATTGGTCTTGTACACACTATGTAGTGCAGGCTGGCCTCAAATGAGGTTATCCTCTTTTTTCAACCTCCCAAGTGCTGGGATTATTATATAAATGTGCACTCCTCATTGTTCAGAACAGTGCAGCAGGGTACTTTTCGAAATTATGTTTCTGTACATGTACTCATTAATTGTAGCAAGGTAAAAAAATGGATATTGAAAACAAAATTTATCATAGTCATGTTTGCCTTCTAGGGAATGCCATGATCGTCAATAAAGACAAGATTGTGGAAGTTGAGCTTTTCTCCCTCATTCTTTCAACAGCTATAATTAAATTTTTTATGATTCTGTTATTGGAATCTCCTGCGTGCTTACCAAAATGTCAATGGGTAGTTCCTTCTAAAAGTAGCTTGCCAATTAAAACTTACCAGGTTCTAGGTTTCTCACCTCTCCTTCTGGAGTTAAACTCCAGGTTCCTCTCATCTTGAACAAAGAAATGAACAAAATGAGCAAAAGGCAACAGCAAAATTTATTTGAAAAAGTGGAAGTGAAGAGTGAGAGAAAAACTGGTGCTGCCAAGCAAGCTTGGGCCAAGTAAAAGAGGAAAAACCAAGATAAAACCCTAGAGAAACCGGGACAGATTATCATGTGGAAAGTCAAGGTAGCAAACTTTTTGTCATCTGTGTCCTTTTATACTGTCCAAATCTCAAGGAAACCTATAAGGATTTCTACAAATGGATCTCACACCTCAGGCTGATGTCAGGTCTAAAACATCCTATTTAAAGCCTTATTGCGTTCTCACGAGAAGTCTATTTGCAGAGCTCCGGGAAATGTTCTGCGCATGTGTTCCAAAATCTTTTAGTTAACAGGTCATGGCTACATCCCCATTCAGCCTTGCCATACCCTAATCTATGTCAATTCCATTTTATCTCCTTTGTTAGCTTACTAGCTATAACACTTTTTATTCTTTTAGTGATATTTGAGATTTTGGAATATATATCTTTAACCTTCATTGCCTAACTTTAAGTGATATTATGCCATTTTATATATAAGTGTCATAAAATTAATATACTTCCTTTTCTCTGTCCTGTCTTTTGTGCCATTGCTATCACACTATTTATTTATTTATTTATTTTAATATACTGGATATTGAATCTAGGGCATTCACAATAAGCTATACACTCAGCATTTTTTTTTCTTTTTGAGAAAGGATGTTGCTAAGTTGGTAATTGCTATTGTAGTTTGTGTCTAGGTGCAAGCTGAGTTTAGCGTTTGTGATTGATTTTGTTGTCTAGTGCCTGCACTGGCGGTGTAAGTGCTACACTTGCCCAGGGGTGGGGAGCCAGCATACAATATAAGTGATGGAAGGAGGCACAGTTTTCCCTTTTGCCCTTTCACTCTTGTTGCTTCTGGCCGCTATGAATGGCTGCCTCTTAGCCATGCCACCCTGCCGTGGAGCCAGCTGAGTATGGAGTGAACCTCTGAAAACTGTAAGCTAAATATACCTTTCTTTCCTTCATTTTGAGTGTCAGGTATTTTGTCTCAACGATAAGAGAAAAGGAACCAAGAAAGAATTTGGTACCAGTGGAGTGGGGTCATTGCTGTGACTATACCTGACCATGTGGTTCAAGAGCTTTTGGAAACAGCTTGTGGGAAGAGTTTGGAAAGGTTCAGAGATGTTGTCTGAAAAAGTGACACTGGAACAGCTTAGGCTGTTCTGTATGAGAGATTCTGATCAGAGATCAGAAGACCAGAAGGCTGATAGAAAGACCAGGATCAGGAGGTTTCTGCTGGGGAAAAGGACTGCATTGGTTGTTGAACTCCAGATAATGCATGTTATGGCTTGGCAGAAAGTTTGTCTGCAATTTTGCTCATGACCAGAGACTTTGCCTGAGACTGAGATTAGGGGCAGTGGACTGGTTAATCTGGCAGAAGAAATTCCAAGGTGATCAAATATTGAGGCCATGGCATGGCTATTTGGGGGGGGTGTCACTTAGCCAGATTTATGCTGTAAATCAAGAGCAAAAAGTCCAGCAGGGTGATTTAAAATGTGAGTTCGGTCAGAAAGATGTGGACTGTAAATAGAGAGCCAAGATCTTGATTGCTGAGAAGGAACAGAACAATTAAAAAAATGACCTGGGAGCATCACAGGAAGAGGCAGTGAATCCCCATACTTTGCAGCCTCAAAACTGCAAAAGTTAAAGATTCTGCTTGGAAGAGAAAGCTAAAGAGTACAATGTTCCAGAATGGCAATGGAGGCCACAGAATGTTCCAAAATGGCAGCAGCTGCACCAGGTTCCAGAATGGTAACAACATAGAGAATCTGCTCCTCACAGTCAGGTTTAGGGTGCTCAGCAATCCACGCACTTGACCCCTACAGCCATGAGAGAGGAAACCTTGGCTACTGCTCCAGCTAGCAGCACACCTTGGCAGCATCCACGTGGTGCCGGTTCCAGGCACATGGAGAATGCATGATTTCTGAGGTTCAGGCAGCTTCCACCCCAACTTCAGAAGGCCTGGGAGGTCAGGCAGTGTGCCCTTGAGAGGACAATATGTGTAGCTGTGAGTGTGAAGCCAAAGGTGCAGTGGAGAACCCAGAAGTTTGAAAATGCCAGGAGCAGAGATCATCTAAGGAAAGCTGTAAGGATTGAACAGAGTTGGCCACAGAGAGAAGCTGTGGGAGCTAAAACCCCTGGAAATGCTGTGGAGGTGGAATCACTCAAGCCTTTTGGAACTTGCAGATTGTTTCAGATGCTGAACACGGAACTCCAACACTTAATGTTTGCCTTGCTGGATTTTGGACTTCCTTTGGTCCTATCCTTTGTATCCCATTTGTACCCTTTGGAATGATAATGTTTATCTTGTGCCATTTTATGTTGGAAGTGTTTAACTTGGTTTTCATTTGTATAGAGGCTTGCCTGGGATCTCAGAGGAGACTTGGGACTTGGACTTTTCAGCAATGCTGAAACTGTTAGGACTTTGGAAACTCTTGGAGATGGACTAAATGTCTCTTACATAAAGAATGTGCATGAGTCTTTGTGGGGCCGGGATAGAATGTTGTGGTTTGTGTCTAGGTGTCCACCAAAGCCTCGTGCAGTCATGGAGGCAGCTGAGTCCGTGTGGTTGGCTCATTGTCTAGTGCTGGGATTGGCAGTGTGAGTGCTCACCTCCCACGGGTGGGAAGCCAGCATAAAATATAAGGGCAAGAAGGAGGCGTGCTTTTCCCTTTTTCCTTGTCACTCTGGTTGCTTGTGGCCACCATGAACAGCTGCCCTTCAGCCATACCACCCTGCCTTGGAGCCAGCTAAGTATGGACTGAAACCTCTAAAAACTGTAAGCTAAATAAACCTTTCCTTCCTCTATTTTGGGTGTCAGGTATTTTGTATCAACAATGAGAGAAAAATAACCAAGACAGTTGCCCAGTCTGTGCTGGAATTTGGAGTCTTCCTACCTCAGTTTCCCAGAGTTCTGGGATTACAGGCATGTGCCACTGTGCTCTGAATACATTTTATCTTTACATGTATTATAACTTCATGTTATCTTATAATTTTTGTTACTTATATCTCTATCTTTTAAAGAATGGTACCTAACCATTGAATTTGATTTGATTCACCACAAATTTGGTTTGTGACTAGAATTATGTAAAGAATAAAGTTTGTGAACTGTGGTATCATTGTAATAAGAATTTGTGGGTGGGTGCCAGGGATTTAGCTCAGTGGCATAAGCACCTGCCTTGCAAGTATGTGGTCGTGAGTTCAATCCCAGGTACAAAAAAAATATGTGTGTGTGTGTGTGTGTGTGTGTGAGAGAGAGAGAGAGAGAGAGATACAGACAGACAGACAGACAGACACAGGTTCTTGGTATGTAGTTCAGGCTGATTTGGAACTCACTATGTAGCCTAGGCTGGCCTCAAATTCATAGAAGTCCTCTTGCCTCAGCCTCCCAAGTGCTTGGGTTATACCTGTTTATTTTTCTTCTTGATGAAGAACTGTGTACAGCATTTTTTAAATGGTAACTATATATATAATATATATTTTTAAAGGGTAGCCACAATACAGTATTCCAAGGAAAAAGGAAAAGAACAACAACAAAAAAACCTAAGAAATTATTGCTTAGCAAATTACATACTGACTTCTTGGAAATAGTTGTTCAATTTACAAAGTTAAAACATGTAAAGTAGACATTCAAACAGTGAGACTGTTAACAGCTCTGCTCCGCGATCTGACAAAAACAGCAATATGGTCATCCATCTTACCCATGCAAATATACATGCAATTGTATCAGGAGGGTAAAATTAAACACAACAAAACAGAGCACAGCGGATGAAAAGAAAACAATGTAAGAGACAAAAATTTTGAAACTAGACAATTGGAGATATTCACTCTCTATCATATTGACTCTTGTTTTCTTCCAAATAGTTGTCCAGATTGTCACATACAGGGAATTCACATGAAACAACCTAGTATGGAATTGATCTGAGCAGGACAAGGAGGGCATTTCAGGCCTTCAAGACCATACATTAGGGAAGCCATGAATGGCTGTCATAGTGTCTCGCATTCTCCTCAAAACAGCTGTCCATACCTTAATGTGTGTTGAACTTAAACAAGGCAAAGCAAGCTAAGATCACTTTGAACAAAAAGTGATAGTTTTGCTGGACTTCACATCATGACATTATGGAATCAGCACTGGGTATTGTAG
>PVJX010027513.1:0-24798 GCA_004027295.1 Dolichotis patagonum | reverse complement strand
GGGCTATGGGCCCAAACAGACCTGACCCAGATGCCGATCTCCAGGCAGTTCCTTGCAGATGAAGGGCGGGCCTACCAGCCCCAAAGCGTCCCGCCGAGATGCAGGTCTGCGCAGACTTTCGATCCAAACAGCCCAGGCCACTCTATGGGTCCAAGAGTTTCATTCGGGGATCTTAATACCCCATTGTCACAAATAGGTTGACTAGGCAAAAAAAATCAATAATGAAATATTAGAACTGAACCAAACTTTTGAACAAATGGACTTCAAAGATATCTACAGATTATTCTACCTCATACCATCAGAATACACATTCTTCTCAGCTGCACACTGAACAGTCTCCAAAACAGACTGCATATTAGCTCATAGACCATGCTTATGTAAGTGTAAAGGAATTGAAATTATCCCATGTATTTTATCAGACCATAGTGCAATGAAATTGGAAATCAATGGAGAAAGAAACCACAAGAAGTTCATAAACACATGGAAATTAAAGAACACCCTAGTAAACAACTAATGGTTCACAGATGAAATCAAAGAAGAAATTAGATAGTTTTTACAATTAAGTGCTAATGACAACACGGCATACCAGAATTTATGGAGCACCATGAAAGCAGTCTTATGAGGGAAATTCACAGCAGAGGATTCAGGAAAATAGAGCAAGCTCAAATAAACAACTTAATGTTGAACCTCAAACTTGCTGAAAAAGAAGAGCAGGCCAAGCCTAAAGCTTATATGAGGGAGGAAATTATAAAGATCAGAGCAGAAATTAATGCATTGGAGACTAAGAAAACAACACAAAGAATCAATGAATAGGAGAGTTGGTTCTTTGAAAAATTAAATAAAATTGACAAACCCTTAACCAACTATCAAAAAAAGGAAAGAAAAGATTCAAATCCAAGTTGTCAGAAATGAAAAAGGTGAAATCACAGTGGGCCCTGCAGAAATCCAGATCATCTATACCTACTTTGAGAGCTGGCAATAAGATGGAAAATACAGAAGAAATGGATAGATTACTAGATACATATGGATTACCAAAGCTGAATCAAGATATAAAAATCCTAAATAAACCAGTATTGATCAATGAAATCAAAGATGTAATTAAAAACCTGCCAACAAAGAAACCCTAGGCTCTGATAGATACACTGCTAAATTCTACAAGAAATTTAGAGAAGACCTAATACCACTACCTCTCAAATTCTTCAGTGAAATTGAAAGGGAAGCAATACTTTCAAATTTCATTCCTGGAAGCAAGCATTACCCTGATACCAAAACCACTGATGCAAAAATTCTCAATAAGATACTGGCAAACATAACACAGTAAATGGGAAGATTTCTAATTAGACTCCATTTGTTTGTCTGGAAAGACTGGACACTCTGGTGATGCCAGCCTGAGCGTGGTCACAGGTGCCCTTTAGAGGGACATGTCCTCCTGGCTGTGACCTACGGTCACTCCACTTCTCTCATTCATGAGAAAGTGACTTCCTTCTACAGACACTGAGGTTCCAGCCTGGAGGCCCCCCTGAAACTCCTGTTGCTTCTAGGTCAGTCACCCCTCTCCCCCCATCCAGTGAGGCTGCCAGGGCAACCGCATTTCTCCTGACAGCTGTATTTTTAATTTTCAAGATTCCTATCAGTATTTTGTCAGGCATCTGTTCTCTTCTCATCATTTTTAATTAAAAATTTAAATTTGCAGTAACCAGATTCACATACAATTGTGAGAAACTATACAGTGAGAGCTCATGTACCCTTTTGCTAGCTTTCCTTAATGACATTTTGCAAAAAGCCACAGTACAATAAAACCAGAAGAATATGGCCATTGGTACAACCAACCCACCCATCTTGTTTAGGTTGCCCGAGTTTTACTTGCACTCATGTGTGCGTGTGTGTGTGTGTATTTAATTCTATGTCATCTCATCACACGTGAAGGTCTGTGGATTCACAAATGACAGAGGACATTCCCATCACCATAAGGATCCCTGTGACAGTCACATCCACCTCCCCAGAGTCCTGCCCCTCCCATACCTGTCCCTGCTCTGTGTCTCCATAGAGGAACCGTAGAATGTGTAACTTCGGGGTTGACCATTTTTTCACTTGCTGTCTTTTGGTTACTTACTATTTGCATGGAACTCTTTTTTTTTTTTTAATCTTTTTCCTTTTCCTTTCAACCATTGGAAGTAAATGAATTCTTAAATACAGTATACAGTATTCTTACATAAGTAAATGTATTCTTAAATACAGTAAATGAATTCTTCAGTACAGGCATGTTGTTTAAAATCTGTCCTGCAAAATTTTGTCCTTTTATAGTAGAGTTTAATCAATTACTTAAAGTAATTACTGATGAGAAGGGATTTATTTCTGTCAGTTTATCACACATTTTCTATATGTTTTATATCTTTGTGTCCCTTATTTCCTAAATTGCCATTCTGCATTTAGATGTTTTTTTTCTTTTTGAGACAGAGTTTTTCCATATAGTTTAGGCTGACCTCAAGCTCACTATATGGCTCAGTTTGGCCTTGAACTTGCAATCTTTTTGCCTCAGCCTCCTGAGTGCTGAGATTATAAGTATGTTCCACCACATCTGGCTGCATTTAGTTATTATTTTATGGTAATACATTTTTATTGAATTCTCATTCCCCCAGGTGCACACTCCTTGTTGGAATATAAACCTGAAGAGCTGAGGCAGAGCTGAGGACATGATGCCAGTCCTGGGGAGCAGCTGCAAATCAGATGAACATTAGCAGAGAGGTCTGACTGTGCAGAGACCATAACACATCAGCTGCTTGCACACTTGGATCAAAACCCCATTAATGAGCAGTAAAGGACAATTATGATGCGTCTTGTGGCAGCTTTAAGTCAGAATCCAACATTTACTTTAGTCTTCCTATGGCAACTTGTTACTTTATCTCTCTATCATCTATCTATCTATCTATCTATCTATCATTTTTGTCCATTCTTCTTTTCCTCACTGTACATTTATCTCAGTCACAGACTTGGTAAGCCCACAGTTGACCCTCACCAGCATGAGTAATAAACAAACATCACTGGAGAGATTCTCTGAAGAGGGGGAAGGCCTCATGAGACAATCATGAGACAACAGAAGACGCTAAGATGCCAACAAAAACAAAGCTGCATTTAAGAGAAAATACCAACAGTCCTACTTACATCACAGGTTCATGGTAAAAGGTGACTCACAGTCTCTATACCTGCTTTGTATGAAACAAGGTGACCAGTTCTACAGTGAAGCCACAAAATGTTCAACACTCCTCTGCCACATGGAGACTAGTCATCCGCCTTGAAGGACAGGCTTTTGGGGTTTTTCAAAAGAACAAAAAAGTAAACATGAACAGCAGAAGCAATTATTAAAGGTACCACTTCCTCAAATGTGTATACGTTAAGAGCATCATCCTCAAGTGGCCAACTGTGTTACTAAAGCTAAGAGCCCTTTCTGACCGGTAAAGAGCTGATCCTGCCTCCTGTTGAGTAAATCTGTCATGAACTTTTAGGAGAGGCTGCAGTTCAAATGGTGGTGTGTGTTCTCTTTCAGCTGGCACTATAACTGGATACCTTGATGAAACAGCAGAGGATACTGAGGCACGACTGTGAGAGAAGAGGATTAATGACTCACTGAGGTATACAACCCAGGGTGGTGAGCTAACAATGTGGATAACAAGGCAACAGTGCTTGTTTTGTGACATATTTTTCAGGATGATGTGCCTCAAGATGTGTTACGTTATGCACACTTTTGTTGTCAACCAGCACTACAGCATCAGAACTATCCAAGTCTTTGAATGACTACATATAAGGAAAACTGAACTGGTCATTTTATGTCAGTCTATGAATAGGCAGAACCGCTGCCATGACTGGATGGCTTTCTGGTTTCACTACTTTGGTCAAAGAGATTGCTTCTGAATATGAGTCTATGCACTGTGTGATACATAGAAACACTGGATAGCCAGATATGTGACCTGATCTTAACAGTGTTTTGTAGGATGTGATTAAAATTATCAACCACACAAATGTACTAACCCTTAACTCATGTCTGTTCATGCAGCTCTGAGGAGATGGAGGCAGAGTACACATGTCTTCTCTTATACACAGAAACGAGATGGCTTTTTAAGGGTATATCACTGACAAGAGTTTTTGAATTATGAGAGCCACTCCAGAGGAAAAGCAGACACCACTGGGAGCACATTTCAGGGGCACAAAATGTGTCAAAAAACTGGTGTGACATATTCAACCGATTCAGTGATCTCAATCTGTCACATCAGGGGAAAATGACAACTGTGTTTAAAGTTGGCAGATAAAGTGGCTGTATTCACAGCAAAACTGAAATTATGAGGGCAATGAGTGAACATTGGTATTTTTGACATGTCTCATACATTAGTGGAAATTTTGAAAGAGACTGAGCCTTCTTTCTTCTAACTGGTGCAATGTCATCTATTTCAGTTTTCAAGAGGGTTTGAGCATTATTACTTCCCAACCACAAAATCTCCTCAGTCTGGGGAAAAGATGGATCTGTGACCCACTTGTGAATAAGACAGTTGAGTCAACTTTGTCCTTGCTAGAAAATAATGAACGCTTGAGATTACAAATAAGGGTAGCCTTAAAAGTATGCCTGAGACTTCAAGCCTCCATATGTTTTGAATTAAGCCAAGGTAGAATATTATCCACCAAATGCCACAAAAGTAATGAAAATTCTGCCTCCATTCCAACATCCTATGTTCGTGGAGCAGGGATTTTCTGAAGTAACAGAAACCAAATTGAGATTATGGTGTAGACTGGACCTAAGCAACACACTTTGTGTGTCACTGTCTCCCATCGCCCTTGGGTGGGACTATCTAGTTAAAGGAAAACAAGCTTAAGGCATCCACTGATTCTACATTATTATGAATTGTACAATTATTTCATTATATATTACGAAGCAATAACAGAAAGAAAATGCTCCCATGTGTGGAAAAATTGTCTTCCATAAAACTGGTCCCTGGTGCCCAAAAGGTTGTAGACTGTTGGCTTAACTCCTTGTAATGGATCCTCATATTTTCCCACAGGCTGAGCATTTTGTCATGCTTAATCATACAAGCCCAATGTCTATAAATAAGTTATTTTTATTTTGGAATAGTTTCAGACTTAGGGAAAAGTTTCAGAAATAGTGCAAAAAGATTTCTTTTACTCTTCACCCAGATATTCTAGACATTAACATTTATTGTTTGCTTAATCACTCATCATCCTCTGTCTTTGACTTGCTCTCACTCTGTTTTCTCTGCCCATGCTCAAATGCACATTTTCTGAAAAGAAAAATGCATATGCCCAGGACGTCTTCAAAATCAGGAAACTGACACTGAAACAATACTGTTGGCTAATCTGCAGATCTTTGAATTTCATCAGTTATAGCATTTTGTTTTAAACAGCAAATTAAACAACATTTCATGGCTCAGGATTCCATCCAGAGACATAAGTTGCATTTGCTTGTCATGTCTTTTCTCTCCTTCAGTCTGGAACTTTTGGATTTCATGATGTTGACACCACGGGAGAGTGTATACCAGTTATTTTGGAGAATATCTGTCAGTACAGTTTCTGTTGGATGCTCCTTATGATTAGATGTAGTTGATGGAACTCTGGCAGGAATGCCTGAAAATGGCGAGCTTCCTTCTCAGTATATTATACTGGGAGCAAGTTGTCCATTTGTTTCAAAATTGGTGAGGATAAGACAGATCATTTTTTGAACTAAGGAATTTAAGAGGAAGTCAAGTGGGACCTCTGTGTTCTTCCATGTGAGGACTCATGTGTCATACCTGGCAGAATTGATTTTCTGCCAACATCCTTGTAATGGTTGATACATTGTGTCAACTTGAGAAGTTTAGAAGTTTAACTAAGTGGCTCAGAAGGGAGCCAGGATCCTCACTTTGTAAATATCCTGAGCCTGTGTAAGAGGAGGGCATGGAGATGGTGTGAGTGCTACACCTGCCCTAGGGCAGGTAGCCTGTGTATAATGTAAGGGAGGAAAAGAGGCTTGTTCTTCTGTGTTTGCTCTTGTTGCTTTTGCTGTCTTCCACCACCATGAACTGTTGCCCCTCTGCTGCTGCACCCTGCTTCGGAGCTAGCTAATTATGGATTGAAACCTCTACAAACTGTGAGCTGAATAAACCTTTCCTTCCTTAATTTTGAGCATCAGGTATTTTGTTTCGGCAATGAGAGACAAACTAATACAATCTTTCATGCCCACCACCCACGTTCTTGTCTAGGTTATTTATACATTCAGGGCAGGACTGTGGGTATGCTCACACATACAGTAATACATTTGTTCATGAACACTTTTGTTCCAGTTTGCAAATGGAAGTGTTTAGCAAAATTTTGCTTCTGTTTGTGAACTCCACATAGGGTGACAAACATGATTTTGGTTATCTTCCTGCCATGAACATGAACAAGGGCATGTTCCACAGAATTGTAGAATGAATTAAGTTTGTGAACCGAGGTACCATTGTGTCTGAGTTCTGGCTTCCAAATCTGTATTAGATGAGAATTCTGTTCTCATGCCAACTGCTTGGAGTCAGAGGAAGCTGGGAGATGAGGATATGGTATAGAGATAGGAATACCTCTCAGAAATAGTTCATTGCACCACCTAGGTCTGCTCTAGACCTAGGCTAATAAATCTAGTGAGATCGATGTCTCTTTATGGAGGTTTTAGGGTTTTTTTGACCATAGGTAAGTTGTACTGCCTGCTATGTCATTGTGTGTGTTGTTTTCTAACATAGTGTTGTCCACAGCTATATTTAGAAGACTTGTGGGAGTCTGGACAAGTCACTTAAACCCTTAAATCTTAGTTTCTTCATCTTTGATCCTAATGTATCCTTTTAGGGTAATTATGAGGATTAAACAATGTAATTATTACAAACTGTACCAAGTGCCTGAAACACATGAATGCTTAGAAATATAATCTATTATTATTATTATTATTATTACTCTTTGCATTGCTGAGGATGGAACCTAGGGCTTTGCACATTGTAAGTGAATGCTCTATCCTGAGATACATCTCCAGCCCTAAATGCAGTATCGTTAATAGTAATAACAAGAAATCTGCACTGTGGGCTAGGGAATCCATGTCTGAATTCTAATTTAAGCTCTCCAGGGCTTTGTGACTCTGCACAGTCAATATCTGAGTCTTGCTTTGCTGGCCTGTAAACTGAGAGTGGTACAATTGATCTTGGCTACCTCATTGGATTGCTGAAGGAATGAAGTGAGCTAAGGTATATGAAAGCCATTGGCCCAGCTGAAGGATTATGCAAACATGAGAGGCCTTGGGAAATCTGTCTTCTCTGCCAGCTTGGCTGTGCATTCAGGAAGTTGGTCTATGGCTCAGTCATGGTAGTGGGGCTGGGAATGTACACTGTTTGTGAGACTCACCAAGAAAATGACTGGAAATCCTGCCCTGCCCCACCCCTGAACCCTGACTTGGTCCCTGTTTGGTCCCCCAAATGACCCTTGGAATGCCTTTGGTGGTTTTTGGGCCCTTCATGGCTGGAGAGCTTTCTGATGTGGTCTCGACCCTCCCCAGGCATATATTCTGGGTAGCTGCTAGGTCATTAAGACCCAGGAATCTACAGATCTCCACCTCTTGGACAATTCTGTCTACTCTGCTGAACCTGAGGAGAAGAGTCCTCTCTCTACCTATGTAATTGATATTGTTAGGTTTCTTAATAATTCCTTGAAGCCCCATCATGCTAGGTATCAGTCTTGGCTATATATTTATTACTACCTAGTGGAGGGAGAGAGACAGAAAGAAAGGGGGAGGGGGGGAGAGAAGGAAGGGAAGAGAAGAGGACAGGAAAGAAGAGAAGAGAGAGAAGGGAAGAGAAGGGAAGGGAAGAGGAGAGGAGAGTAGAGGAGAGGAGAGGTTTTAAGGAATGGTGTCATGCAACCATGGGCACTGCAAAGACCCATTTCTATAGGGCATACACCAATAAGCTAGAAATTCAGGTAAAAGCTGCTATTGTGCTCTTGAATCCAAAATGTACTCAGGAAGCCACCAGATGGGATTTCTATTTTGTAATCTGTGTGTGTGTGTGTGTGTGTGTGTGTGTGTAGGTGTGTGTGTGTTACTGCAGACTGAAACCAAAGTCTTACACATGCTAGGTGAGTGTTCTACTGCTGAAAGACACTGTAGCCCTTTAAAAATTTTTACTTTGGGACAGGGTCTTGCTAAATTGCCCAAGGTGGTCTCATATGTGATCCTCCTGCCTCACCCTCCTGAGTAGCTAGAATTTCAAGTGAGGCCCACCACGTCTGGCTATGTTGCAGTCTTGAGACCAAATTACTTCTTTGGGAAGCCTCAGTCTGTATTCCTAGACCTTCAACTGATCAGCAGAATCTCACTCACACAATGGAAGGCAATTCCTTTTACTCAGAGTCCACTCACCCGAAGGTTAACTATATCTAAAAAGCACGTTCATAGTAAGCAACAACTAAACTAGTATTTGACCACACATATGGGCACCACAGCCCTGCCAACATGACACCTGAATTCCAACATTACACACACCAGGGTATCTTTAAAAATATGCTGAGTTGATGCTCAGATATGAGCCATTTTGGAATTTTCCCCCTATCTTTTTGTTATTGATTTTTAGTTTAATTCTGTTGTGGCCTGAGTATAGCTATTGTGTGATTTATAGTCTCTTCAATTTATCAAGGGGTGTTTTATGGTTCAGAATGTGGTCTATATTGGTGAATTTCCCATGTGGGCTTGAAAAGAATATGTATTCTGCACTTGTTGGATGATGCAGTCTATAGATGTCAATTCTATCCAGTTGATTGATGGTGTTGTGAGTTCACTATATCCTCACTGATTTTCTGTCTGCTGGATCTGACTGCTTCTGACAGGGGAATGTTGAAGTCTCCAACAACAGCAGGAGGTTCATCTATTCCTTTTTTGCAGTTCTGTAAACTTTTGTCTTGCATGTTTTGACTTTCAATTGTTAGGTACACACACACATTAAGAATTATATCTTCTTAGATATCTGACCTCTTTATTATTACATGGTATCCTGTTGTATCCCTGATAATTTTTTTCCTGAATTTTGCTCAATCTGAAATTAATATAGTTGTTCTGGCTTTCTTTCTGTTAGTGTTAGCATGATATTTCTTTTTCATTCTTTTGATATACAAAGTCCACCAAAAATGTATAAACACTTTAGGAAAAGATAAACAGTATGATGTTTTTAAAACAGATGGTGTTACGGTCATATAGGGTACTCCAGAGGAAGTTGACTATTTCAGAAAACCCACTACACTGGCAGCCCTTAGAGAAGAAATTAAAATGTATGTGTAGTGATCTCAATGACTAAGGGTAGCCAAGCAGTAGTTCTATGCACTAATAAATATTTGGAAGCTGATAGCTATCACTTTGAGCACCTATTGTAATTGTAGAGGCCAAAGGTAATTTGCATGAATCACATGATATCTCAATAAATTTAGTATTAAAATATTTATACATATTTTTCTTTTCCTGAGGTATACATTTTTTGAGGGGGGGCAGGCTCTGTGCATATATCTTTGTTCTTAAAGTGCTTTCTTGTAGACAGTATATGTTGGATCATTTTTTTAAAAAGCTTTTGTAACAATCTTTGTCTTTTAATTTGTGCATTCAGCCCATTATCATTCACCAGGATTATTAATACAATTGTATCAATATCTACCATATTTTTATTACGTTTTCTATTACCAAAGATTAATTTTTCCTGATCTTCAATTTTACATACATATAGATATGTAATCTTTAAAAATATTTTAAAACTTTAACTGACATAATTTTTATAGTATTTCAGTTTGTGTTTGCAATGGGTAATGATCAGGTCAGGATAACTGGGTACATCTATCATCCTAAACATTTATCATTTCTCTGTTTTGGAAACAGTCAAGATCCTCTCTGGCAAAGTATTTTGAAACACACAGTTTAAATATCATCAACCATAGTTAACCAACTGTGCTGTAGAACATTTCAAGTTAGTTCTCCTACACAGCTGCACCCTGTACCCTTTAACTATTTTCTCTGCGGCTTCACTAGCCACTTCCCAGCCTCTGCCAGCACAGTGCTTTGTGTTTGGCATCGTGCACTTGATCTAACATTTTTATCCTCCTCTCTGTTGTCATGTGTACTGTTCTGTAGTTCTTTTTCACTGCTGATTAGCATTCTCTTGTATGGATGTATCCCAGTCTATGCCCCTGCCGGTAGATGTTGGGGTTATTTCCAGGCTTGGGCTATCCAGGAGTAAGGCTGCTCTGAACACTGCTGTGCTTACCCTTTGGAGGACCCGCACACTTACTTCCCCAGGAGTGGGACTGCAGGCTGTGATGGATCGTTAGTCCTCACAATTCATGGGTTGTGTATTTGCGAGTCAGCCAATTTGATAAAATAGATCTGTAGCCTCAAAAAAAGAATCAATGCTTGTGGCACTTTTGCAGTCTTTTGTGTACATGTGCAGAATGGTGGAAAATTGAGCTGCTGAGGTGATGTGAACTTTCCCAGCTGAGGTCAAACAAGGCAGTCCTCAGTCTTCCCTTTTCAAACTGTAAACAAACGTCCTTCCACAGTGTATTCTCCGGCCCCGCTCGATGGCCTCAGTGTTTAAAATGCCCTCCAAGTGCAGTCCTCAAGTGCTGTGTGGTGTACCTGAGTGCAAGACGGTTGCATGCACCTTATGGGGAGAACATGTTAGGTGAGCTTTGTGCCATCATGAGTGCTAGCACATTTGGCCGTGGTTTAGTGTTAATGGGTTAACAATATGTATTAAAGAAAGTGTCTTTAACACACACACAAAACAAGGCTGTATGTGACTGGTGACTAAAGCTGGCAGGAACCTAGCCCTGGGTTTCTCCTAGGAGAAGTGATTCTGTATTCCCTAGGTCACTGTTCATGGGGACTCGATTGAACACAACCACCACGAGCCATGGAATCCAGTGTAAATCTCTGTCCACTAGCAGCCCCTGGGAAATGCCTATGCCTGCCTTTGTCCAGGTCCCACACAGAACAGCTAAATAAGCATTTCCGGTGAGGGAACCCGAGGCAGGGGCCCTAGAGTTCTTTGGGTGGTCCCACCCTGAAGCCCACCCTGCTGTTATTGATCAAAATGCAGGCAGAGAGGACAGGGCCACCACCACGTGGACCTAGCCTGCAAGGACAGCCACCTCTTGATTTTACTTTCAGCTGCACTTTTATTATTCTGGGTTTTACTCTCTTTCTGTATGGTTCATGCTCATAACAGCACAGGTACAGGGAAGAACAACCACTTGTGCAGGAGACAAATGACAAGAACAACCCCTGCCCTGGCTGGGATTCTCACCCCGGCCTTGGGCTTGATAACAAAGCACAAACAACAGGCAGAAAGGAGAGGGGCGGGATCGCCTAGCAGGTACACACGCATTTCTCATGCCCTCTGATTGCAGGTGAAGGAGGGAGGAGAAGCCTCGTGATAATCAGGAGGTCCCTGCAACAAGGAAACTGAGGTGAGGCTCGATTGCCAAGTGCAAAAGAACAGCTTTCTCTTCTCAGGAAATTGGCATCCCCTCCTCACAGCCCAGCAGGGCCGATTTCCATGGTTGTCTGTACAAATTTAGTCAAGAAAATTAAATTTCCACTTAAGAAGGTGCATTCTATTGAAATTAGAATCCCCCAGGTCATGGGGAGGATTTCTAAGACCCACCTCTCCTTGGTCTCCTTTACCAAGACAAGTAGGGGCTGTTGACGGCACCCGCCTTACCTGGGCTCCAGGTGTCACGAGAAGATACCTATGGGCAGCATTTGCCCTGGCTGGGGAACTCCAAGCTTTAGTACCCAGGGTCAAATAGGAAATTGCTGCAGGGTGTCAGAGCTGTCCAGTGGTTCTGGACAAGTAGCATCAGCTCTGTCCCCTCTGCAAGAAAGGTGTCAGATAAAATACAGCAAACTTCAGTTAAACAATGATCATTCCTTTTAAAGTAAGTATGTCCTATGTATTATTCGAGATTAAATACAAAATACTTAAGGAAAAAGTTTTGTTGTTTAGCTGCAATTATGCTTATCTATATTTTCCTGTGCTATATTTTTCTTCATAGACCTGGTAACACTGCAACCCACAGCCATGGAGTCAGAGCCCTCTGGGATGGAGTCTTCCAGGTGACTCTGTGTGGGCTAAGCTTGAGGTCCATTGCTCTGGGTGTCCTGTCTGTCTCATCTGGTTGACAGAGGAAAGAATTCATTCTGCTCAAGTCTTTTCCAAGTGATTGGATTTTTAGAGTACAAAGTATCTGAAGTCTAAGTTCATTTTTTGTTTTAAAACTTGAGTCAGAACTGAAGAACTCATTCTGGAGGTCCTTTGTAATTTATGTTTGAGAGGGCCCCAAATTCAGTCTCAAAAAGTAAACTTCTCTCCAGGCTCAGAGAGGGGTGACTGTGCCTTCTGCAGGTCACGGCTGCTGCCTGGGACCTCTGGCCACACAGATGGTGAATCCAACTCCGTGATCCACGTGAGGTGGGGAGGGGAGGGGAGGCCAGGGAAGTAAACAGAATTAAGACATGTTCCATACGTGCACCAACTTCCCATGACGAGTATGCTCATCATGCACTCTAAACTTAAACTAATAAAAATAAAAATTAAAAGAGAAAAAACCCAAAGGAGCAAAGAAAACAATGGGAAAATATTACCCTAAACAAATGATGCTGGAAAAACTGGAATCCACATGCAAAAATCTAATCTAAGAACCTGGCCTCGGAGCCTGCATACGCGGCCATGGCTGGCCTCTGTTCTTACCCGTGGCTAGGGGTTGGAGGATCCTCTTAGAGTTGAAAGACTTCTCACAGAACTGCACCCATGGCCTCCAGATAGGGGAAACTGAGGCTGGCTAGCATAGGCCAAATGCCTCGTGAAAGTTGGCGTCTTCATGGTAGACCTGGCTTGCTCTGGCCTCAGCAGGGGGCAAAGCCATAACTTATTTTGGACCCTGCTTCTTTAGCTGTACAGAGGCAGGCGTGGCTGTACCTGAGAAGAGTTCTGTGGATTCTCCTCAGAGACCGAGGATGCTGCAGCCCTTTCCTGGGTTCATGGCATTTACCACCATCTGTGGAGCCCACAGGCACTGGATGCGGCCTCTGTCACAAGTTGCTCCATCGGCACACAGAGCGCGTGGGACTTTTCTGGTTGGCTGAATATTTATAAGCAGCTTTATCTTAAGACTGCTGAGTGGCTGCACTGGGGTGTGCCTCTCTTTTCATACAACTTTGAGCTGGGAGGTAACTAGGGGTAGGGTTGTGGAGTGCCAGGTGGGAGAGTCTGGAGATCAGATGAGACACCCTCAGGATGTGAGGGAAGGCAGGGGCTCTTTTATGGGCGACACTGCAGGACATTCCTGAGAAATCCCTTCACCCCCACCACTGGCTCTTGCTCACCTAGAAGAAGCAATCTATGTGATGTGCATGGGGTGGGCATGGAACCACGCAGCCAGTGGGGTCATCTTTCTCCTCTACCCACCTGCCTGCAGCCACAGCCTCAGGGACCCAAAGGCCAGCTACAGACTCTTCCTGGGTGCCTGCTGTGACTGTTGAACCAAAAGATCACAGTGGAGGGAGTGTGGTGCCCATTGTTCCCCGTCCCTTGGGATGTCCCCTCTGACTCTAGTCGCCATACAGTGAGGAATCCCAATGGCATGGGACAGACCCTGAGGAGAGGGAACAAGGTCACAGGTGCAGCTGCCTGTGCTGCTAGCTGGGAGCTGAGGGAGTGAGTTGTGGCACATTGACTCCTCTGTCCCTAGGGACCTGGCCATACAACCCCCACGGGGCTTGAGATGAGGTATATTCTCACACCTTGCCCAGCCTACAGAACATTGATAAAGACAAAAGTTCAATCCTGCTTTATCTGCTGGCTCATATGTCCAAGGCTGTCCTTTACTGTCCTAGGGCTGGGTCAGGCCAGGGGCCAGAGGCCAGGAAACTTCGAGTGACAGAGAGAAAACACAAGCTGTCCTGCGGCAGCTGGACGGGTGGAAACTTTGAAACTCTCTGTCTTAGTTACTTTTTACTCATCGCTGAGACAAAATACCTGATGCCCAAAGTTGGGAAAGGAAAGGTTTATTTCTTACAGTTTTTGGAGGTTTCAGTCCATACTCAGTTGGCTCCCAGGCAGGGTGGCATGGTGGGGACACAGTTCATGGTGGCTGCAGACAGTAAGGCGGAAACTGGCAAGAGAGAGACACACCTTCTTCCTCCCCTTACATCACATCCTGGCTCCACCCCCTAGGAGGGTGTAGCACTGACACCACCAATCCAAGTGCTAGACAGTGAACCAATCACAAATGCACAATGCAAATACATGAGGCCTGGGGGCCACTGACATAAACCATGACACTCTCCATGCACACTCTGTAATTTCCCACTAGATTTTGGCGGCCTTACACCATGGCCAGAGCCCTCAAGGTAGATGGAAAACACACCTGTCACAAAATAAGGCCAAAATAATCAGCCAAAAAGATGTGACTGAAGATAGAAATCACAGGGGAGACTCCATTCATTGGCACCTCCTGACCCCAGCAGCAAACAAGTTAGTGTGGATTCATAAATGCATGTGTGTAATAGGGTTTTTCTTCTAGTACTTGGGGATCTGGAGTATGCTTTCTCATATCCTTGCTTTCTTTGCCCTGAAGCTGCCTGGCAGGTATCCCTTGGCGAGGTGTCTGTTGTGGATCATATTTGGGGATGTGCTTACAGTTCATGGCGAGGGCCTCACACTCTCTTGCCTCAGCTGTGGGGATCAGCTGTAGCAGCCGCATCTGCCCACCATAATTTCACATCTCAGTGCAAGGTTGATTGGCTTGGGGACTATGTAGATGTGGGGTGGTGGGTGGGTGTTGAGTCAAACTGCAGCCTGGAGCTTGGGGGTGGAGGGGGTTAGGAGAAGCCAGGACAAGGTACAGACTGTGCAGAGGGATCTGGGGCCGAGGTGAGAAGGGCCCTGTGGGCACAGGGCTCCCCAGGCTCTGCCTTAGTCCTCCCTGCTGCTCTTGCTCAGGGATCCCTGGATCCTAATAACAAGTCTCCTGTGTTACGTAGGCCACATCTGTCTTTTCTACTTTCACCGCACTGTAATGTGCAGAACTGCTGTCCTGAGGATGGAGCCCAGGTCCTTTACACTGAGCCACATCTCTAGCCCTTTTTGAAGCTGAAACAGGGTCTCACTAAATTGCCCAGGTTGGACTTGAACTTGCAATCCTGCCTCAGCCTCCAAGAGCGCTGGGGTTACAGGCATACAGTGCCATCTCCGGCTGCAATTCTTGATGCATAGACGTAAGTGGACTGCACGATGTGAACTGAACCCATGGCTGCCTGTTTTTACTGAGCCCTCTGTGCGGTACTGAGGGGACAAAGGTGGTCAGCAGAAAGTGCTGTGAAAGTGCCTGTATCCTCTCAGGCCCTGGGAGAACTGCACCATGGGAAGAGCTCAGGCCCCTTGCAGGACAAGGTGCCATGACAACCACGGATGCTGGGTCCCTGGAGGACTGAACTTCAATGCTTTTAGTTCTAAACAAGAAAGAAAATAAAAGAGTCATCCACATTTGTTTTTTACCTTCAAAGGTCATCTTCTTATTGAAGGAAAAATAATAACAGTGTCACAGAATTCTTCTTTTATAAAACAGATCCTGGGGCATAGTGACCTTTTAAGAAGATGGAGAGGCCCAAAGGGAAACACGAAGATGTGAGGAAACTTTGAGGAAACTTGAAGATGATGGAACCTGGTAATGCATTCGCTTATGGCGGCATCCACAGCAAGGGGAGCAGTTGAATAATAACTGAATTAATTCACCAAGCACGCGATTACCCAGTGCTGAACACAGGCCTCGTGCTCAGAGGTCATGGGAGCACTGTGTGACCAAGGAGTCTGTGCACCTGCATCCTCTTCTGCCAGCTGTTCCCACACAGATGCCTGTGCCTGCCCGCCTCCTGCCAGGAGCTAGAGCGGCAGAGGCATGCGAGATGCTGCCCATGCCTCTGATGGGCTAAGAGTACATGTATCTCAATGGTGGCCGTTCCTTCTAGGGTTAGATAGGATCTCAGTGTTGTCTTAATGTGCAATTTCCTAATTACCAGAACTGTCGAACATTTCTTTGTGTATTTATTTCTCTTTTGCACCAGTGAGGCTGTAAGGAAAGAACACTTTCATATGGTTGATGGGAATGTGTATTAGTACAACCATATGGAAGTTAGTGTGAAGGCTCCTCAAAAAACTGAGAATAGAAATTCCGTTTGGCCCAGCTATCCCCCTGCTAGGCATCTTCCTGGAAGAGTTAAAGACATTGTGTTACAGTGATCCCTGCATGCCTATGTGTAGAGCATCTCAACTCACAATAGCTGCATCTTAGAAGCAGCTTATATGTTCATCAATAGATGAGTGGATAAATAAAATGTGATATTACACACAATGGAGTACTATGCTGCCATTAATAAGGATAAACTTGAGTCATGGGGGGGAAGTGCTTGTATCAAGCACTCAGGTCTGGCACACAGTGGGGCACTTGGTTCTCAGATAAAAGTTGTCTCTGTGATCCAAGAGAGGGAAGCCTGGTGTGGGGGTGAGGGTTTGGGCTCCACAGAAGAAAGGAGGCTTGGCTAGTTACCTAACGAGAAAGGAGAGATCCAGGGAGGGAGCAAAGCAGCTGAAGGCATCGATGACAAACACAGGCGTTGCTACTCGGTGACCCGCCTGGCTGGGGCCTAGGATGGGGAGCATGGTTGGATGGTGAGCTCTGGAAGGAAGAAAGGCAAGATCACAGTGCTGCTCCGTGGAGTCCCTGCCTCCAGGAGCTGGCAGAGTGGGTGGAGGGCTGGAGACTGCAGTTTACGGCAGGCCCGGTGGTGGAGGGTGTGTGTGTGGGTGTGTGCGCGCGCGCGCTGCAGAGCACAAGGAGAATGCAGCCAGAGCAAGTTACTGCTCAGACACCAGCCAGGCTGCCGGAAGCGGGACTGAGTTGTGTGCACCCAAGGGAGGAGACGAGGGCAGATGTGTCCCGAGAGGGCTCAGAAGAGCTATGGAGGCTCCAGAAGGAGCGAGAGCTACAACGAGGTGAGATTCATGGTTTCTGCCTTTACACTGGTGGCTCCGGGCAAAGGTTTCCGGCCGAAAGTATTCCTGCTGCAAGTACTCCAGCTCTCCATTGGAGGGCGCTCTCCAAGGGGTGGTCAAATTTGGTCAATTTGGAAGTGAATGCCCCTAGCAATGAAGACAGTGGATGGGTAAATACCCCCACTCCTTCATGCCTGACCCGAGGGGACAACTCTGAACTGTGTCATGCACTGTGTCCCAGAGTCCCCAGCATGACTGTCCTCAGTGGCCTGCAGGGTAACACAGGAGACCCCACATCCCTGCTTGACTGCCCTTCCTTCCCTTCCTGGATTTCCCACTGATCTCGTGGGGCTTCCCGGGATCTCCTACCAAATAAGCTACTGACCTTCAAATTCTCATTCAGGGTCTGCTTCTGCAGTCTCCCAGCCTAAGACAAATGGTGAAGACCGTCTGGTATCCTACATCTAGACAGTCTCCATTAGTAGAGACAAATTGGAATCACCTCTTTTTGGACCAGGAGCATCAATTCTTTGCCCCCTGGAGAAGGCAGACTCCAGATGTGGACCAGTTAGAACTGGCTCACCGTGTGACATTGCAGTTCCATGCTGATGTGGGGGTGCCGCCTTCCTTTGAGAGTCGTGATGTCTTCAGATATCTGCTGGTCAGGAGACTCAGGGGTGCACTGCAGGAATCGGCTTTGCCTGTTAGTAGCTCTGTGGGTGGAAGAGGGTGTGTGGTGCCATATGGCATTTGGAGGCAAGATCAGATCCAGGGATGGGGGATAGGTGGCAGCAAAGTCCTGGTCATATCCGTTGGAGCTGAAAGGCCTCCTTTCCTCAATATTGGAGATGAATTTCAGGTTTCCCACTCCAGGAATTTGAAAGCCTCTTTGGAGCCATGACTCTGTTTTTGAGCCAGCTAACTTCTGCACCCTTGAGCCCAGAGCTGTGCTCTGCCATATTGTTTCTGAAGCTTCACATAATCGAGTCTGAACATTTACAGCTAGCAAAGGGATGATTCCAATAAAAGCAAGCCAAAGAGGACGTCTAGGTCTTAGAAATCGACTTGTCTGTATGCCCAAGGCCAATAACTTTTAGTGTATGTGAATAAAAGTAGTTTATTAACTCTATTTGTCTTTTTTGATTCCCCTATCCTAGTCTGACCCAACTATGGCTCCTTCGAGGGAAAGTCAATGGGACTGACAGAGTTTCTAATAGTGACCCTAAAAAAGGCAACTTAGTGCACACTGGAAGGTTGATCAAATACCAAATGGCCATCAACAATGTCAGGGGAGTTGCAATTAAGGACTTGAGGATCACAAAGTAATTCTAAATAACCTGGAGTATTATTATTATCATCCTTCGGGTAATACAGTCAACTGTTGCAAGGCTTATGGGGGTGTTTTTCTTGGGTAATTTTAGCCCCAATGGTATTTCAAAACCTCTTTGTAACGTCATTGTCAAGCTCAAATCTCAGTTCATCCAAGGATCTAAAATAGACCTCTGTGGCTACAGCCATCAGTGTGAAATCATCTCTATTTCTTTTCATGTTCTCTCTGGTCCAGTGCTTATTGAGAAGGTGACTTTGAGGACTAAGTTACAGCAGTAACATAAAAAAGGACCATCCAGAATCAGCTCTTGTGGTGGATTAAGAGGATCTTGACAGCCTTTTCCTTCCTAAAGACGCCAGAGGATTCAGAGGTGTCCAGCACCAACAGTTTCTGTTAACAGACTGAGAAGAGCTGGGGTCTCTCCATGGTGTGGTGAGAGCTTTTGATGGGGAACAAGAGGAGCTACTGGAAGGGGAGGTTGGGTAAAGGTACCAAGCACAGCTGCAAATCACACCTCCCTTTGTACTACAGGTCTAAAATTTATGGGCGATCTATAAAGCACTTTCCTTACAGCCCTGGAAAATTGGATCTATTGACTTCCTTGGATCTGAAATTATGAGGGAGTCATGGAAACCAGAAGAGAGATGGACTCAGGTTGAAATTGGAATTCACCAATCAAAACACCTACCAATGAGTTTTTGACAAGGTGGGAGCAGCGCAGTGGTCCTGGCAGATCTGCAGGAGGTTCCAGGGCTTAGGTCGTGGGTACAGAGAGCGAGAGGGCCATCCCGGGGTGCCCTGTGCAGGTAACTAGTGAGCACCTGCTGCAACAGCCATGTGGGTTGCTGCCTACCTGTGCCAGGCAGAAGCATCTGCCCCCAGCTGGGAGCAGTAAATGTGGGTATTTGGGAAAGACAGGAAGGACAGTGTCGGGGTAGTCATTGACATTAGAGACTGACAAGCTTCTGACACATTCCGGATGACATCTTGACATTAGATATCTAGCAAAGACTAAGCATTTTCATCAGATTTGGAGACAAGAGAAAGATAGTACAATAATCACTGCTATTCAACATTACACTCATGGCCAGTGCAATAAGAAGTAGAGGTGAGGAATTTGGGGATGATAGGATTACCTAGAAAGATCTGAGAAAATCAAATTACAGGTTCTTGGAATTTAGGTTTCTATAAAGGGGTCTGATAGATTTCTGCAAAGGGGTCTGATAGAGCAATATTAGAAAGTCAAAAGTTTCTTAAACACCAACAATAATAAATTAGAAATGTACTACATAATAAGATTCCTTAGCCATGAAACTGTAAAATACCCAATAAGTATAATGATCAATGTGTAAGATCTACATGAAAAGAATTATGAGTGCTTATGTTTCTATATTTGTACTTCTCAATTCTCACTACATTAGTCCAAAAATACCAATAGGATTTTGTAAAAACCTCAAATGAGGTGAAATGAGTTGGCTAGTGTCTTTTACAAAAGAGCTCTGGGCTCTTGGGCTTATCAGATATAAAGGCCTATCACAAAGCTACAGAAAATTAACAGCCAAATGTACAAATTGTAACTGTAAAAGCATCAAAAGAAAATGCAGGAACATGTGTTAATAATCTTGGGGTAGGAAACTTTCTTAAGTGTGGCAAATTGCAAAAGGCATACTTGATATATTTTGAGAGACTACACCAAAAAGAAAATGTCTCTATACCAAGTGAGCATATTAAAGCAAACATTGCAACGTAAGTAACCAGAAAATATTTACAATAAATGAGTTAAGTAATTATAGAAATATATGTGGCTAAATCATAAAATTATCACACACTCTAATGTCCAGATAAAGTATCTCACACTTTGTTCCTCTGTACTGATCTTATCTCCCCTCCCAGGGCTCCATAATTATGTCCAGTCCAGTGAGCTTAATATAAGCCACTACATCAAGCAAGCTTTTTTAGGTTGGTGCCAACTCATGTGGATAAAATGCCTAGGCTTTCTGATTTCTGTCACTTTCTTCTTCTTCCCTAAGACAGATCTGGATATGGGGAGAGGAAGTGGCACACGAGGCCTTGTGACCATAAGGACACACAGAGGATTCGTTTGTTGTCTTCTAGATCTTCCATTGGGTCACGGGCTGGTAGCTGCCCAGGTATAGCTTGTCCCAGGCCTCTGATCCACTTTGGTTAGCACCTGTGGTGGAACCACACTGATGTCTTGAGTTCTGGCTGCTTTTATACCTTGGTCAGTGCTGGTGACGCCGTCTGTACTCTGCCACTGCTGCACTCCCTGGGGCCCATCTGAGTCTACCTGGGCCTCCCAAGCCCTGTGCCCCCCTATTGTGCATCCTATTGTTGCTGGCTCTTTGATTCATACACATAGGTTTGTTTGCTTTCTATTGACCAAATCAAAGGAGGCCATTTATTTTGGTGAAAAGGAAAAAGAGTTTATTCAAAGATAGCTAAGGAGTGTGGCCCCTCCCACTGCTGGCCCTGAGATCTAGGTGACCAGAGTGGGAAGGCCTGGAACATGCCCCTCTCATTACCACCACTGACTTCCAGGTGAGTCCCGTGGGAAGGCCCAGGTAACGACCCCTACCCTTCCTGCTGCCACAACTGAAGTGAACTGCACAAGAAGGCCCAGAGACTGAAAGGAACCCCAGAAACACATAGGGTCCTGAATAGGACACACGGGATGGACAGGCAGGACTAGTTGTGGAAAAGACTGCAGCAACAGTAAGAATAGGAACCAGGAGGTGGTGAGTCAGGTGAATGAGCACTGTGCTTGGGGACAAAGACAAACAGAGTAGAGGAGGGTGGGTAGGGCCCCCTTTCTTCTTTTTTTCTTTATTCTTTCTTTTTTCTCTTTTTTAAATGGCAGGGGAGAACTCCAGCCACAGAAAACTAAACCATATCCTAAACCCAGAGACCAAATTCATATGATCCCTTGCTTCCTCCTTCAGTCTTTCTCTTTTGCCCTCTTCTCTAGTTTCCTAAAGCTTGTGTGATCATCCTTTGTCCTCCAGCCTGGCTTCTAATTTCTTTTCAGTTATCTTTGTTTTATTATCCTTCTTAAATTTCCCCACCACAGGGTAAAACCACTTGCCAAGGGGAAGCACTTTGCATACACTCTTTGCATACATGAATTCTGTTATAGAATTGTAGAATTTGCTCCTGTGGTTTAAAGTACAAAATTAATAACTACCACAATTTTCCAGCTTCTAAACTGTGCTCGATGCTATTGTTATTGCTAATTATACTACTTTACCTAGGAAGTCATATCTGTTGTAATCAGTTGTTCCCCTTTCTGCAACAATACTGGGAAGTTCTAGGATAATAACCTCACCAGAGCCCAGCGCCAAAGAACTAGGGACTGAGCCAAACAGATATAAACATCTCATTTTTAATTAACTGGGAAGGTAGGATTTTGAGAAAGACATGAACCAGGACCCTTCTACACACAGAAGACATCCCTGAAGAACAGATTTTTCCTAGAGAGGATATAACACTAGTGATATAGTTAGTTACTTTCTATAAAAACTTACAAGGATCAATACAGAAAACAAAATAAAAATTTTTGAAATAGTGCCAGGATTCAGAGGCAAAATGTAATTTCAGATCTTCAGGCTACCCAGAAAAAGTCTAGGAGACGATGGGATAGAGGAAAATGGAAGACATACACTTGAAGTTTTGGAAAGGATAGCAACCAAAATTAATAAATCCATGAGGCTGTAGAGGAAATCAGATCAGAAATAATCTCTCAGGTAAAAAAATGAAATGACCACAATCATAAAGGAAATGCTCAGCAAATCTACAATAGAAAGAGATAAAAATATAGGGGATGGTAGGAAAATGAAGGAGACTGTGAAGATCAACATAAGAAAGAAATACAATGCATGAAATGGATTCAAATAGACATCCAGGAAATTAAACATTGCACTGCAAGCTGGAAAAACCCTTGAGTGAAACTGAAGTTAGATTTTCAGATCCTGAACACAAGATCACAGCTAGTGATCATGAGAGGAAAGCTCTCTTTAAAATAACAAGAGATCAGAAAATAATTCAAAAACTGCAAGATGCTGTAAAGAAAAATAATCTAAGATTGATAGGTGTTAGTGAAGAAACTATTTTCAGAAGTAATAGCAGAAAATTTATCAAACATGAACAGAATCTGACAAGTGAGGTATATAGAACTCCAATTAACCATGACCAAAATAAAGCTACACTCAAACATATAATAATCAAGATCTCAGAAATTCAGCACAGTAACAGAATATTAAAAGCTGTTAGAGAAAAGAAACAGATGACCTGTAGAGGAAAACAAGTAAGATTCACAACAGACTTCCCAACACAAATGCTGAAGTCAAGAAGGGCTTGGAATGAAATATTTGAAGTCCTTAAAGAAAACAACTTTCAATCCAGACTGATATACTCTGCAAAACTGTCTTTCAAAATTAATGAAAAAATAAGATACTTCCATGACAAAGACCAATGGAAGAAATTTATGACCACCAAACTAACCATACAAAGTGTACTTAAAGATTGTAGACAGATATAAAAATAACCACAATTCCTAGAACAGTAACTAAGGAAACCACCAAGCAGGGTGAGCAGTTAAACATAGGGGAAAAGTAGGGAACCAACAGCAGGAGAGATAAACTAACACATATCAGTTATAACATCAGTGTAAATGGCCTCAATTCACCAATCAAAAGAAATACACTGGAAGAATGGATCGAGAAACAAGATCCAGCAATATGCTATATACAAGAAACACATTTAACTCAAAAAGAAATTTATAGGATGAAAGTCAAAGGACAGAAACAATACTGCATGTAACAGGAACTCGGAAAAAAGCAGAGGTAGCTATTCTGTTTGCAGAGAATGTGAACTTTAAACCAAGAATGATCAAAAGAGATAAAGCAGGTCACTATATACTTGCTAGGTGAAAACTTCAAGAGCAACAAATAATAATCATAAATATGTATGCACCAACTATATAAGACATCTATTAATAAACATAAAAAATCAAATAAGCAATACCACAATTGTAGTAGGGGACCTTAACACCCATTATCACACAGACAGATCAACTAGACAAAAAATCAGCAAAGAAGTGACAGAACTGAAACCTGTGAACAGATAGACTCAGTAGATGTTTACAGAGTGTTACACCCAACAACATCAGAATGCATATTCTTCTCAGCTGCACATGGGATGTTCTCTAAAATAGACCATATATTAGCACATAGAACATGCTGAAGAAATGCAAAGAAACTGAAATTATCCCATGCATAGTATCTGACAATAGTGTAGTGAAATTGGAAATGAACAGCAAGAGAAACCACAAAAACTCCAAAAAGACATAGAAATTGTATAACAACCACCTGAACAACCAGTATGTCACAGATGAAATCACAGAAGAAATTAAAAAAATATTTACCATCAAATGAAAATGTTAAGTACAACATACTAGAACCTGTGAGATGCAATAAAAACAGCCCTAAGAGAGAAATTTATAGTGGTGAATTCTTACATCAGGAAAATAGAACTAGCACAGAGAAACAACCTAATGTTACACCTCAAGTTTGTAGAAAAAGAAGAGAAAGACAAGCTCAAAGCCCATACAAGGGAAGACATTACAAAGATCAGAGCAGAAATTAACACAGCTGAGACTAAAAGCAATACAAAGAATTAATGCATTGAAGAGCTGGTTCTTTGAAAGAATAAATAAAATTGATAAACTCTTAGCCAACCTTATTAAGTGAAGGAAATTCATGCACTGAGGAGTGAAAAGGGTGAAATCACTACAGATTCTGTGGAAATGCAGAGGATCATCAATACCTACTTTGAAAATGTTTAGTGTCGGCCTGTCTCCTTGGGACCCGAAAATCTCGGACCCGTAGAGTGGCCTGGGCTGTTTGGATCGAAAGTCTGCGCAGACCTGCATCTCGGTGCGACTGTTTGGGACTGGTAGGCCCGCCCTTCATCCTCAGGGAACTGCCTGGAGATCGGCATCTGGGCCAGGTCTGTTTGGGCCCGTAGCCCCGCCCTTCACCCCCAGGAAGTCTCCCAGAAAGCAGCATCTCGGCCTGTCTATTTGGGACCCAAAACTCTCAGACCCGCAGAGTGGCCCGGGCTGTTTGGATTGGCAATATTGTGGAGACTGGCATCTTGGCCAGGTCTGCTTGGGACCGGGAACTTTTCAGAAACCAACATTCTGGCCTGACTCTTTGGGACCTGTAGGCCCTTCACTTGCAGGGAACCTCCTGGAGACCTGCCTGGGACAAAGCACGGTGGCCTGGCCTGCCTGAGATTCCACAGGCTCCGGGGTGGCCACACCCAGCATTCGCCTTACAACTTAGGGAGCCAGGAGCCCACAGAGGG
>PVJX010027512.1:0-24799 GCA_004027295.1 Dolichotis patagonum | reverse complement strand
CATAGTGTGGCAGAATGAGTGTGGTCTTACAGGTGACAGCATTTATGGAAATACAGGACCAATAGTGTTTGGTCAGGGATGGGTTGGACCAGTTAGGTAAGGAGTGGGTGAGCTGGACTGTCATGTACAGATGTTTGGGCATAGGTGGGGAGATCAGTGGGCCAGCTTCTGTGGGGGATAGGAGGATTACACTGAATAATGTGACTGTGCACATAGAAAGTTTTGCATTTTTGCGGCAGAAAGTAACAAATTTGTAATGCTAACAGAATGGAGAATAGGACACACAAAACAAGGCGTAGTGAAAACTGGGCATTGTTTACATCTTCCTTATCTGCCTTGGACCTCTTTATTGACTGTAAAACAGGAGGAAGGTAAGAAAGAAAGAAAATAATGCAACTCCCTCTGGGGAGAAATCACAGCATACTTTGGTAAAGCAGATCTTTTATTCAGGTGTTGAAAGACTGGGATGTTGAACAGGTTGTGAAACCAGATCAAATCAGCATAAACCAATCAAATAAAATAGAAGAAATGATAGGATATACAGAGGCAGGCCTTAAGCTGTTTTCTGTGATTTTTGTAGAGTCTGAGAGATGTAGCGGTGATTACCTATGACTTTCAAAAAGGGAAATTTTCATACAGGCATAGTTTAATTTGAGACCAATAAATGCACCATGGATTCTTGTAAGCAGAGAGCTGGAGGAGGGCCATCAATAGCACTGAAGTGTTGCTCCCAATTTTCCTGCAAGGTTTGGGTTTCAAGTTTTTAATCAAACCCAATTTGTTAGCTATGTTATTATCATATGGGCAGGTATCAGAAGGCAGGAAAAGGTGAGAACTATGCTGTATTTCTTTTCAGACTGGTTGTAAATCTGGAAGATAATTTCCAAAAGGGCTGGTCTCTGGTCTAAAGTTTGGTCCAAGGAGGAAGATGTTCCACTATGGAAGTTCAAAGAAACCATATCTGAAGGATGTCTAGGAATAGAGAGAACTATTAAAATATCAATTGAGAGAAGAAAAACCCATATGTTCATTAGATGGAGTGTTAGCACAGTAAGATGGGTGTTAAATAGTGTTAGCTTTTCTACTTTACCTGAGCACTGAGGTGGATAAGGAGCAGGTAGAGTCTAGTAGCTCCCTATCATCTTACACACTTCTTGCATAACCAGACTTAGAAATGTTGTGGTATTATCTGATTGAATGGAAGGGGGAAGCCAAAATGAGTACTTATATTGTAGGCAGTGTTTGCAAAGAAAAGTATTACATATAGGGCACATAATTTATAGTATTATCTATAATGGTCACCAAGGAGTCAAAAACAATGAAAGTGCAGGAAAACTCTCCACATGACAGCAACCTAGATAATCCAGTCAACGTGCTGGCTTCCACATCAATGACCTGTACAAGTCCAGTTAAAAATGAGCAGGCCATCATAATGCCTCCCATGAGTCCTCCTGAAGACCTAGAGCCCACTACAATGACTAATGCAAGTCTATTTCGTGGATCTGCACTGAGAAAGCCCAAAGGTCAGTCTTGGAAAGTAGAAAATCTATGCCTGTGGGATGAAGCTTCTGTGCCAGAAAACTGAAAGTTCTGCAATGGAGCTGAGAAGCAATGCTTAAAATAAAGACAAGAGATCTCCTAAAAATTACCACCACCATCTTCAGTGACAATGAGGTCCCAAGTTTCTCCAATGATTAGAACAACCTAATTCAATCTCCTGGAGATGGAACAACATGCATCTTACACTGTGAAGTCATGAAGCCATGCTCAAAGTACGGGTCAGAGCTCCCCTAATATGAATGACAACCTTACACAGGGGCAATGTCCTGAGCTCCGCTGAAGATGACAGCCAAGTTTATTTCAGATAATCCCACATGGCAATTCTTACAGGAGAACCAACAGCTCCCAAAAAACCAACATCTCCTAATAGCATTACTCTGCATCTCCAGGTATCCTTTTTATGCCGGCAGCATTCCTCAGGTGGGCCATCTCTATTCAACACCATGTAGATTCAGTTCAGCTGGTGTTTAGGTTGGCCATCAGTTTTCAATACAACACAGATTATGTCCGTTAGAAGAGAGTGCATGACTGCTATAATTTTTCCAAAACTTATAGAAAATCCTTCACACACTCTAACCAGTGATAATGTCAATCTAGATTGAAAGATATCTAACTGTTCATATGCATGGTGTTTGTGTAAGTAAATCTTCCATTGATAGGTTGGTGAGCATCCCCATGCCTGGGGTGTGAGTAAAGGAAGGTGCCTCAGAGAACCTTGGGGTGTAGTTACCTGGAGGACACGACACTGAACTGTAATAGTTTTAAGGAGGCTGTTGCAGGAAGGAAAACAGATAAGAGGACCAAATAGGTTAAGAGATTGAAACCTACATAAAAACTATTATGAAGACATGAAAGGATAGTGTAAGCTTGTGAGGATGTAGAAATTAATTTTCCTTGATAGAAGAACAATCATTCTTTTGTAGAGTAGTTCTGATATTGCTGATATGGAGAGGAGGTGTTCGCAGAGGGTGAAGCAGGAAAGGACAAATTATTGGCCTCTTATAGTGTTGGAGATTAGTTGCTTCCTTTTTGGTTTTATCTAAAGAGGCATTTCCAGTGGCTATGGGGTTTCAGAGTCTTCAGTTTCCCCTACAATGAAGTACAGCCACCTGTATTGGAAGAAGACTGCCTATAGATGGGTCTTAATGCAAGGGGCATTCATGATTGAGGATTCCTGAGAGGTGAGAAATCCTCTCTCTGCTCATATGACTGTATGGTTGTGAAGTATGTGAAATACATATTGGAATAAGTACTTGTCAACCTGTAAGGCTTAGGCCAACACAATGGCACAGTTTAGAGCAGCCTGCCATCCTGTCTAAAGGTCATTCATGAGGGAAGATCTGCAGTTTCTATAACAGTGTCCTGTGAGACAACTGCATATCATGACTTAGCTGACAGTGTATGGGATGCCTTACAGAAACTCACATCAATATAGAAAGTGTGATCAATGGTAGGGAAGGGGAAAGTTGATATATGAGGAAAGGACAAGAATATTATGTGGATAAGAGACACACAGACATGTGAATCTGACATCTTAGAAGGAGGCAGAGTGGGTATCACAGGAGGGGAGAATCAAAGTCAGGACCCAAAGCTATAGATACTGTCATGATTTCTATGAAAATTGCAAAGAACTAAGATTGCAGGAGTGGACAGAAGATGAAAGAGATGTGATGAGGATATGAGACCATGCAGTATATGGGACAAGTATGACATGAGTGTAAGAGAAACTACTGCGGCAAACACTCATAAGAAGGCTGGCCAATTTAAGATTTTGGAATCCAGTCACTTAGATAGGAGAGCAGTTGGGCATAGACTTGGCTCTGTGGTACATAGACAGAAATGTTGTGTATAGTTTGAAACCAGGGACAGAAATGGTTTTAAAGATTTGGGAAGGGGTTTTAAAGATTTGGGAAGGTGTTTTAAAGAGGAGTGTTGAATTTTTTATTATGTAAAGTTTCAAGTGAGGCCATTTTAGTATGATTATATTAGAGTTTGCTAAGGATGATGTAATTGGTTATACATATGTTAACTTGGGAAGTTTAGGAGTTGAAATATAGCAACACATCAGGGGTTCAGGGTTCTCAATTTGTAAACATCCTCATATTGTGAAGGAAGATGGATGGAAGGCAGAATGTGTGAGTGTACACTAACCCTAGTATGCAGTAAGGGATGAAAAAGTGATAAGGGATGAAAGGGATGAAAGGGATGAAAAAAAAAAACTTGGTCTCCCATCCAACTTGTGCTCTTCCTGCATTTCCTGTCTTCTGTCATCTTGAAGTGTTGCCCCTGTGCCATTCCACCCTGCTTTGAAGCCAGCTGATTGTGGAAAAAATTCTTCACAAGCTGTGAACTACATAAATCTTTTTATGCTTCATTTTTGGCATTGGGTATTTTGTGTCAGCAATGAGAGAAAATTACTAAGACAGAGAGCAAAGCCAGGAACCCAGAGAGGGAGATAACTACTCTGAGAGGGGAGAGAAATTGTGTTGTGCAGAGGATGGGATTGTGAGGAATTAATTGGGCAAGATTGGGAATATGTTTCTATATAATAATACACAGGTAGGTGACAGATGGGGAGGAGAACTGAACCTCGGATGCAGAGCTACGACAGTGTTTCATGGCTAAATGTTGAAGGAGTAGGAGAGTATCCCATCTAATGGATTCATAAGAGGAGCTGACCAGCAGGAGATCATCTATGTTCTGCATGGCGTGGGAATCAGACAGGTGAAAGGAGAGCAAATCACAGGCTAGTGCCTGACAAAACAGTGGGGACTGAGCCCACCCAGGTTTACAGTTGGAGCTGGCAAGTGTCAGTGTCTGTCAGGGTAAAGGTGGACAGCATCTATGTGGGGGGATGTAAGGAACGGTCCTATGTGAAGGAAGCGTCCTTCATATCTAGGACTGAGATACGGTTAGTAGATGGGGGAGTAGGAGAAAAATGGATATAACACTTGGGCACTAAAGCATGCATAGCACAAACAATTTCATTAATAGCAGAGAGGTACTGCGCCAATATATAGGTAACATCTGTCTTTAGAACACAGGTAATGAGGACACTTTTATGGCATAAAATGGTCATCCAGCCAGTATACATGTTTCTGGTAGTTACCATGGTCCAGGTGAACCTCCATTTACCTCAGTTCCTGTTACTAGTTCCTGGTACTTCTGTTTCCCAGAAATGGCTGGTCACTCAGATGCATGGTTAACCACTATGATGCAAATTGTAGAAATCAATGCCAAGTTGTCAAGCCACTCTGGCCGTGTACTTCTGCTTCAAATCCCATAAAAACCTCCCTCACTGATATTTTGGGACATGGCTTCTTTTGGAAGAAAACCCAATCAGGTTCATTAGTGTAAATAAAACTATTCACTGACTTCAAAACTTCTTGAGTGTCACACCTGTCTTGGTTCCAGTTTCCTGCAACATTTTGGTTCCCTAATTAGGAACAGCTTCATTTTCCTTTTGAGACACAGGCTTAGGCCCTGAGTGTGTGGATCCAGGTCCTCTCTAAAGGTTTCTTGATGGAAAAGTGTGTCTGCAATATTTCCTCAGAATCTCCTGAGAGATTTCAGAATGGATGCACCTACTCAATGCTTGCAACTCACTAAATCCAAAATGGGAAAAGAACACAATATTTTCAGGGCATTGGATTAGGTAGGGGCCCTCGGGGCACCTCTGGCAGTCTCTGTGTCAATACTGTTCAACTCAAGCAGAAGACCCCTGATCACTTCCTGCCAGTCAGAAATACACTTGAGGAAAGGAAGTTGGAATGTTTTAAGCTCTGAGTGCCTGCTGAATGATTGTGTGAATGATTTCAATGGATATTGGAAGCAACAGAAATTTTTGCTTGTGCCACATGGTGAAAATGAGGGGTTTATTTCCAAACTACAGTGTTTGATTGGTCCCTAAGCTGTGGTTCTAAGGATGCATATAAAAAGGTCCAACTAGAGACTCTCTTCATTTCCACTGTCCATAGCCAGGTCATTCCAATGTTACTGAGAGCAAAGTGGATAGATGGGCACCTGATTTGTCTCTCTGTTGAGTGTCTACCATCCTTTCTCTGTCACAACATCACTGAAATGTATACCACATACAAATAGAGAGTCAGAAAGGGTGGAATTCAGCCATCCCAAAATTGCAGTCATTGATTGCATGTCCAATAATTTTTAAGAGGATTTTTCTGGTGATTACAGAGTTGAGGTGAAAGCAAAATGATACTACCTGTGTCTTAAAAGATGACCCACTCCACTTGAGAATTCTGCCTTAGCAGATAAACCACCATTGTTGGCCACCACACCTGCTTGCAAAACCAGCTTCTGCGGCCAGTGCTTCTATGTAGCTGTGCAGAGTCCAGCCATGCCTGTGTTCACCCACAGGACTCCCTGACCAGAACCTCTTGATTCACTGCTTCATGGCTTCCCATACACCTGGTTAAATGGTGTCATATAGTGCCTACCTGAGATGACAGGCAGCAATTTCTTTTGACTATGTTTAATACAGAAACCTCACTGCATTTTGACTAAGGAAAAAAATTTGACGGTTAGTGTTCCTGAATTGGTAGCTGTGGCCTTTCCCAAAGGTCACTCTAGGTAGGAGCACAAAATCCAGTAGAAAAAAAATACCCTGTCAAGCACCTCTCATAACATCAAAGTAAGGGGCAAAACTCATCAATATGTCAAAAGTTATAACTGTGAACCAGAGGCCTGATAAAGCTGTTCAGACTTTTATGAGAGACTATCTGCACTTCTTTTAAACTAAGGTGGTTGAAAATCTGCAGATGGTAGATCCAGTCATCATTGCTCAGAAACACCTGATATCCACAAGAGAATCCAAGCTGATAGATACAAATACCCTCTGACAAAAGATCAATATGCAACACAGAAATCCTATGGACACTAGAAAGTATATCCATTTTAATTGAAAGATAATAAGTGTCAAAAACTTCATCCTAGTTCAGATGCAAAACCTTTAATCAGTCTGATAGGATAAAGCTAGGCCAAAAAAGGCTTTGTTCATTTCTATCACTGGTGACTTACAGTCCACATGCATGTCAGGGATCAACCAACAATTTTTCTGGCAGACAGGAAACCTATTCGTCCTCTGTCAGAAAAAGCTATCATCACCAGGAAAACTGAGACTCTCCCTCTCACCCCTTCTACCAGGCACAAGGTTTCAACCTGAGACTACTCACCAAACATGAATTCCTGTAAATGCCAGAATGCCCCCATATCACTTCTGAGAAGAGAAGTCCTCTCCAAGTTAAAAGTGACCATATGTTTAGGAGAATATCTAGACTTATAAAAGCCTCTACATGTAAATCTATCATTTCTACATTAGAGTGAAATACAAAAGAAAATTAATTAGGAAAATAAACAAGAAACAGAAAAGCCAAATAAATGACAATAGCAAGGCATTGAAGGAAGATACAGGCCTTCAAAACAAGGTGCTATGAATGTAACTAAGATTGTTATTTTACAAAGTAATCTTCAAAAGTGTTCTTCAAATCACTAGACATATACATTCAAAATTGATACAATCCTATGAATGTTAACTATTTTGTTCCAAGAACTAATAGAATTTGTAGCACAATCATCTTAGCAAACTTAAGTGCATTTACACAAATTTAAATATTTTTTCTTTTCCCTTCCTTTTTTACCCTAATATTCCCTGATATATTATTTTTCTACTTTGAGCAGATTCTTACTGTTTGAGAGTATTTATTGAGGATTTTCTATCCAATGTAGTCTAACCATTTCTTACACTAGGGAAATAATGTGGTTTTTACACATGTGAGTTTGATTTATTTCACTTATGAGTATGATGCTCTCATAGTGACTGAATTCCACCATTCCATGACTCCCATTGGTCACAGAAAATATCCTGTGTTACAGGAAGCTCAAACAGGCATTAGTTACATCTCAGCAGGCTAAAACACACCAGGCTCCTGAAAGACTATTAATCACCTTGGAACAGTCCACTCCTTCCAGTAAAGAATGCCATTGGGGATTACCAGTCAATGCAAGCTCTTCAAGCATCACCGTGCACTCTGTGGTTCCCATCCCATAAACTCTTTTGGGCCTTCTTCCTCCAGAAAGCACCTGATTCATTTGACTAGAATTAAAAGATATCTTTTTCTGTTTGAGTGTTGGCACCTCTCTACCAGCCTCTCTTTTTCTTTCAATGGTAAGACTCAAATGCTAGATTGCAAAGTCAATTGACTTGGACTCAACTTCAAAGACTTGCTTACCCCTTTGCAGAGTCTCTCACAGCTGATCTTGGTATTTATCCTGCACAAAATCCTGATGAAAAGACACTAAAGCTCTGCTGCAATATTTGAAGGCATGGATGTCGTGTCCTTAGACCAGAAAGAAAAGAGTTTATCTATCCATCCTAATGGCAAACCTGAAAATTCCTTAGATTTACTGAATTCTACAGAACTTGTGTTCACAAAAAGCAAGGAACCTATATGATGCAATTTATGGAAAAGATTTTGACAAATTTTTACTCTCACCCAAAACAAGACAAATCCTTCAATAACATTACAAAAGACCTCTTTACATACTAAATCTTGAGAATTACAGAGGAAACTGGAATTCAACTTGCTTGTTGATAAATGATGACAGTGGCTTCAAAGATAATTACTTAGACTGTCAGCCCCTGGTAGCACCCAGTGTCCTAACTGTGCAAATATTTGAATCATATGACTCAGGGAAGTCCATGTTCTAATAGCCACTTCCCTTGTTAAAAAGAAAACTGAAAAACTCAAATTAGCTTAAGGTTTAACTGTCCTGAAGCCACATGTTTTCCTGGACCTTCCTGAATAAGTATGGGCATTGCTGGCTCTCCAAAAGCCAGGTCTCCAGTACAAGCACTCTTTTTCTAAAAATTTTATTTAAAAACAAAACAAAGCACACAAAATAGAAAAAAGCATAGCAACAATACAAAATTCCAAGGGAAAAAAAAACAAAAGAACAAAAAAATACTAGGAAATCATTACTTAATAACTTACATACTGTCCTCTTGGAAATAATTGTTGAAGTTACAAAGTTAAAACATACAAAGTACACATTCAAACAATTAGACTGTTAATTGTTCTGCTCCACGATCTAACAAAAACAGTAAAATGGTCATTCATCTTACATATTTAAACATACATGCCATTATATCCTTTAGAGCACTTTCTTTTCCTCTCCTTTTTACAGTAGCAATTACACATTTGGGTTTTATTACTTGTACATTTCTTATTACTTTTTATACTAGAGACACAATGAGATATTTATAAATATGATTCTTATTTATTTCACTAATGAGGAAAGTCTCATGTTGTCTGCATATCCCAACGAAGGCCTCAAGATCATCCTTTTTCATAGTTGAGTAATACTCCATTGTATAAAAATACTGTATTTTTTTATCCACTCTGTGGTTAATGGGCATCTTGGTTATTTCCAAGATTTAGCTATTACACATTGTGCTGCTATGAATATGGGTGCACATATATCATTGTGATTTGAGCTTTTCAGTTTTTCTGGGAAAAAAACCAGGAGGGGAATATCTGGGTTCAATGGAGATTCCAATCCTAATCTTCTGAGAATTCTCCATACTTATTTCCATAGTGGTTGTATGAGTCTACATTTCCAACAGTAGTAGAGCAGTGTTCCTTTTTGCCTGCAACCTCATCAACATTTGTTATCCCTTGATTTCTTGATGGCGGCTATTCTTTCAGGATTGAGATGTAATCTCAATGTTGTTTTAATTTACATTTCTAGAATGACAAGTGATGGAGAACATTTTTTCTTGCATTTCTTTGCCATTTGTATATATTCATTTGAGAACTGAGTGTTCTTCTGAGATGCCCATTTTTGGTGAGAGAGTTGTGAATTTTAGTGGCTGATATTATTTAGTTGTTTATATGTTCTTGATAAAAGCCCTTTGTCTGAGGGGTTGCTGGCTAAAATTCTTTTTTTAAAATTTTTTATTTTAAGGAAAATAAAACAAAAGAGGGCAGTACAGAGCAGATCAGAACAGGACAACATAGGCAACACAGTACTTTACATTAAGACAACCAGACATCAACAGTAGCTATCACCATATCACTTACTCTGCTATATGTGTGCATGGTTTCAAATACAACAATATCAAACATAGCAAAATAGTATAAAGGCATGCATAGAGTGAAAAAATTACAGGGCTTTCTGAACCAAATAACAGAAAATGATCAATGGGTAATATAATATCTCATTTTTCATAGAAAAATTTTGTTTAAACTATCACACATATTCAAATCCCAATAAGACACAATGTGATACATAGAACCAATGGTAGTAGAAGAATAGAAGCATGGTAGGACTTCTAAGAAGGATGATACTAAATCAGCAATAGCTGTCATAATGTTTTGTTTTCTTCAAAACAGTTGTTCATATCATCACACATGATATAGTCAAACAAAATGGAATAAAACCTTTCCAACTGATGATTGAAAACATTGAAAGGCTTCAAAGCTATGAGATGGGGACTCATGCTTACCATAAAGTCTTATATACTCTTATCAACTCTCATACTAGGGAGACTATATGGTATTTAGCCTTGTGAATTTGGTTCATTTGCTTAAGAGAATGGTCTCAAGTCATGTCCATTTATTTATAAATATCTCAATGTGATCATTCTTTATAGCTGAGTAGTACTCCACTGTATAAAAATGTTACAACTTTTTTATCCATTCCTCAGATGATGGGCTCTTAGGTTGTTTCCAGGATCCGGCTATTACAAATTGTGCTGCTATAAACATGGGTACACATATATCACTGTGGTATGATGTTTTCAGTTCTTTTGGGAACATAACCAGAAGTGGGATAGCTGGGTCAAAAGGGACTACCAAACCCAACTTTTTGAGGAATCTTCAGACTGACCTCCACAGTGGTTGCACCAGTCTACACTCCCCCCAACAGTGTAGAAGCGTTCCTTTTTCCCCACAGCCTCTCCAACACTTGTTGTTGGTAGTCTTCTCTATACTGGCCATTCTTTCTACAGTGAGATGGGATCTCAGTGTGTTTTTATTTTGAATTTCTCTGACTAATGATGATGAACATTTCTTCATGTATTTATTTGCCATTCATATTTCTTTATCTGAGAACTGTGTATTCATTTCAGATGCCCATTTTTGGATTGGGTGTTTGAATTTGGAAGGATTGATTTTTTAAAATTCTTTATAAGTTCTAGACAGAAGTCCTTTGTCTGAGGCACTGTCCATGAAGTTTTTTTCCCAATTTGTGGGTTTTCTCTTCACTCTGCTAGAAACCTCTTTTGACATGCAGAAACTCTTGAATAAGATGTGGTCCCAGTTATTAATTCTGGGAAGTATTTCCCGTGTAGTTTGTTTCTTGGTCATGAATTCTCTTCCCATCCCTATATCCTTGAGATTTTAACCTACTTTGTCTTTCAGCAGTTTTAGTGTTTCTGTTTTAGTATTTAGATCTTTGATCCATTTAGATTTTAGTTTAGTGTATGGTGATAGACATGGGTCTAGTTTTAGTCTTCTGCATATGGACATCCAATTTTTCCAGCACCAATTGTTAAAGAGACTGTCATTCTTCCAGCGAGCATGTTTGGCCCTTTTATCAAAGATAAGGTGGTTGAGTGAGTTTGTGATTGTGGTTGTATCTTCCAATCTATTCCATTAATCTTCAGGTCTGTTTCTAGTCCAATACCATACTGACTTTATCACTGTAGCTTTGTAGTATAATTTGAAGTCAGGGATTGTGATGGCTCCTGCCTTGCCTTTGTTGCTTAGAGTTGCCTTTGCTATTCTAGGTCTCTTCTGGTTCCAGATGAATTGTAGGAGTGATTTCTCTAGATATATGAGGTATGTTAGTGGTATTTTGATTGGGATTGCATGCATCTGTATAGCAATTTTGGAACAATGGCCATTTTTACAATTTTTTTCTTCGTATCCATGAACAGGGGATGTCTTTCAATTTTCTGAGGTCCTCTTCGATTTCCTTTTTAAGGGTATTATAATTTTTGCTGTATAACTCTTTTACTTCTGACATGAGATGAATTCCTAAGTATTTCATTTTTTTTGATGCTAGTGTAAACGGTGTAGTTTCTCTTATTGCTCTCTCAGTACTGCTTTTGTTAGCGTACAGAAATGCTATCGATTTTTGAGTATTGACTTTGTATCCAGCTACCTTGCTGAATTTATTAATTATATCTAGGAGTCAAATATCAAATGGCTGAGTGTCTTTATACCTATGCTTGCATCTTGTAATCTGTTCATTGATCCTCAGGTCTGTTTCTTTGCCAGTACCATGTTGATTTAATCACTGTGGCTTTGTGGTATAGTTTCAAGTCAGGAATTGAGATGCCTACTGCCTTGTCTTTATTGCAAAAATTGTCTTTGCTATTCTAGGATTATTTTGTTTCCAAATGAATTTTAGGAGTGTTTTCTCTACATGTGTGAGGTATCTCAATGTTATTTTGATTGAGATTGCATTAAATCTGTATAACAATTTTGGGTGTATGGCCATTTTCACAACAATGATTCTTCCTAGCCACAAGCAAGGAATATACTTCCACTGTGCAACATCTTCTTCAATATCCTTTTTAATTATAGTACAATTTTCAGCATATAGGTCTTTTATATTCTTTGTTAGGTTGATTCCTAAGTATTTCAGTTTTTTAGATGCTATATTGAAGGGTGATATTCACATAATTTCTCTCTCAGTGAGTGTCTTGTTTATGTACAGGAATGCTATTGAGTTTTGAGAATGGACTGTGTAGCCAGCTACACTGCTGAATTTGTTTGTTACCTCTAGCAGTCTTTTAATGGAGTTTTTAGGGTCTTCTATATAGAGTAGCCTGTCATCTGCAAATAGTGATAATTTAACTTCTTCCTTTCCTATCTTTATTCCTTTTATTTCTTTCTCTTGTCTGATTGCACTGGCTAGTGTTTCCAGAACTATATTAAATAGGAGTGATGACAGTGCACATCCTTGTCTTGTTCCTGATTTTAAAGTGAAAGCTTTCAGTTTTTTTCCATTTAGTATAATATTGGCTGTTGGTTTGTCATAGATGGCCTTTATAAGGTTGAGGTAGACACTGTGCATTCTAAGGTTCTGAAGGGTTTTTATCATGAACATGTGTTGGACCTTATCAAAAGTTTTTTTTTGTATCTATTGAGCTGACCATATGGTTTTTGTTTTTGGCTCTGTTGATGTGGTGTATTACATTTATTGATTTGCATATGTTAAAACATCCCTAGATTCCTGAAATGAACCCAACTTGGTCATTATGTATAATCATGATGATTTGCTGCATTCTATTTGCAGGATTTCATTGAGAATCTTTGCATCAGTGTTCATTAGTGAGATTGGTCTATAGTTCTCCTTTTTGGTTGAGTCTTACTCTGGTTTTGGTATCAGAGTAATACTTGCCTCCAGGAATGGATTTAGGAGGATTGCCTTCTTTTCCGTTTTATTGAAGAGTTTAAGGAGAATTGGCATCAAGTCTTATCTAAATTTCTTATGGATTTCAGCTGTGAATCCATCAGAATCTGGGCTTTTCTTTGTTGGTAAGATTTTTATTACATATTCAATTTCAGTAGCTGATATTAGGTTATTTAAAATTGCTATATCTTCTTGGTTGAGCTTTGTTAGTTCATATGTTTCTAGCAATCTGTCCATTTCCGCTGTTTTCCTCTCTATGTGAGTAGAGATTTTCTTTTTTTCCCATTTTATTTTAAAGAGAATAAGACTAAAAGAGGTCAGTACAGAGCAGATTGGAACCAGACAACATAGGCAACACAATACTTAACATTAAGACAACTGGATATTAACAATAGCATACACATTATTTCTTTCTCTGCTATAGTTGAGCATAGTTTAAATACAATAATATCAAATATAACAAAATATTTTCTGAGGTCCTCTTCGATTTCATTTTTCAGAGTATTCTAGTTTTCCTTGTATAGCTCTTTTACTTCTTTCGTGAGATTAATTCCTAAGTATTTCATTTTTTTGGATGCTAGTGTAAAGGGTGTAGTTTCTCTTATTGCTCTCTCAGTACTTTTGTTGTTAGTGTATAGAAATGCTATTGATTTTTGTGTATTGACTTTGTATCTGGCTACCTTGCTGAATTTGTTAATTATATGTAGGAGTCCTTCAATAGAGTTTTGGGGGTCTTCTATGTCATCTGCAAATAATGATAATTTAACTTCCTCTTTTCCTATCTTTACTCCTTTTATTTCTCTTTCCTGTCTTATTGCTCTGGCTAGTATTTCCAGTACTATGTTGAGTAGCAGTGGTGATAATGGACATTCTTGTCTTGTGCCTGATTTTAAGGTAAAGGCTTTCAGTTTTTGAACATTCAATATTATGCTGGCTGTTGGTTTGTCATAGATGGCCTTTACCATATTGAGATAAAGACCCTCTATTCCAATTCTCTGTAAGCTTCTTATCATAAATGAGTTTTGGACTTTATCAAAAGCTTTTTCTGCATCTATAGAGATGATCATGTGGTTCTTGATTTTTGCTCTATTGATATGGTGGATTACATTTATTGTTTTGCGTATTTGAAGCATCCCTGCATTCCTGGGATGAACCCTACTTGGTCATGCTGTATAATCTTCTTGATGATTTACTGCATCTTGTTTGCCAATATTTTCTTGATTATTTTTGCATCTGTGTTCATTAGGGAGATTGGCCTATAGTTCTCTTTTTTAGTTGAGTCTTTCTCTGGTTTTGGTACTAGAGTGATATTTCCTTTCAGGAATGATTTAGGAATAATTGCTTCCCTTTCAAGTTTATTGAAGAGTTTCAGGAGTTTGGGAGTTAAATCTTCTTGTATTTCTTGCAGAATTCTGCAGTGAATCCATCTGCGCCTGGACTCTTCTTGGTAGGCAAGGACTTAATTACGTTTTCAATTTCAGTAATAGAAATTGGGTTATTCAGCAGTTTTACATCTTCCTGATCCAGCTTTGGTAGTTCATATGTATTTACGAATTTGTCTATTTCTTCAGTGTTATTGAACCTATGAGAGTAGAGGTTTTCAAAGTAGGTGTTGAAGATCTTCTGTATTTCCACTGAGTCTGTATTAAATTCACCTTTTTCATTTCTTATTGCATGAATTTGAGTTTTTTCTTTCCTTTTTTAAATAAGGTTGTCCAGCGGCTTATCAATTTTATTTATTCTTTCACAGAACCAACTCTTTGATTCATTGATCCTTTGTACTGTTTTCTTAGTCTCTATTGCATTAATTTCTGCTCTAATCTTTATAATTTCCTCCCTTCTTTTGGCTTTGGGCTTGGCTTGCTCTTCTTTTTCTAGATGTTTGAGTTGTAGCATCAGGTTGTTTATTTGTGTTCGTTCTGCCTTCCTGATGTGGGAACTCAATGCAATAAAATTTCCTCTGAGGACTGCTTTCATTGCATCCCACAAAATCCGGTAAGTTTTGTCTGTATTTTCATTTACTTGTAAATATTGTTTAATTTCTTATTTAATTTCCTCTGTGACCAACTGATTGCCCAGGAGGGCATTATTCAGTTTCCATGTGTTTGTAGGTTTTTTGCAATTTCTTTTATCATTAATTTCTAGTTTCACAGCACTATGATCCAATAAAATGCATGGGATAATTTCAATTCTTTGGAATTTACTTGAATATGTTCTGTGGGCTAGTATATGGTCTATTTTAGAGAGTGTGCTATGTACTCCTGAGAAGAAGGTGTATTCTGATGTTGTTGGATGGAACACTCTGTATACATCTATCAAGTCTATTTGTTCACAGGTTTCATTCAGTTCTGTTATGTCTTTGCTGATTTTCTGTCTAGTTGATCTGTCGTTTTGGGTCAATGGTGTGTTAAAGTCTCCTGTTATAATTGTATTATTTCTTATTTGATTTTTCATTTCTGTTAGTATTTGCTTTATATAGCTGGGTGCCCTGGAATTTGGTGCATATATATTTAAGATTGTTATCTCTTCCTCTTGAAGTTTTCCCCTAACTAGTATGTAGTGACCTTCTTTATCTCTTTGGATCATTCTTGGTTTGAAATTCACATTGTCTGCACCAGGATTGCCACTCCTGCTTTTTTTTGGTTTCCTGTTGCATGAAGTATTGTTTTCTATCCCTTGACTTTCAGTCTATGAGTGTCATTTTGGGTTAGATGTGTTTCTTTTAGACAGCATATGGTTGGATGTTGTTTTTTGATCCATTCTGACAATATGCCAGTAGACTGTTGCAACCACTGTGGAGGTCAGTCTGGAGATTCCTCAAAAAGCTCGGTATGGGAGTCCCATTTGACCCAGCTATTCAGCTTCTAGGCATATTCCCAGAAGAAATGAAAACATCATACCATAGTGATATATGTGCACCCATGTTTATAGCAGCACAATTTGTAATAGCCAGATCATGGAAACAACCTAAGTGCCCATCAACTGAGGAATGGATAAAAAAGTTGTGGCATTTTTATACAATGGAGTGCTACTCAGCTATAAAGAATGATCACATCGAGATACTTATAAATAAATGGACACGACTTGAGACCATTCTCTTAAGTGAAATAAACCAAACTCACAAGAGTAAATACCATAGTATGAGATTTGATAAGAGTATATAAGACTTTATAGTAAGCATGAGTCCCCATCTCACAGCTTCGAAGGCTTTCAAAGTTTTCAATCATCAGTTGGCATGGTTTTATCCTGTTTTGTTTGACTATATCATGCTTGATGATATGAATAGCAGTTTTGAAGAAAACAAAACAATATGACAGCAATTGCTGATTTAATATCATCCTTCTTAGAAGTCCTACCATGTTTTTTTTGTTCTACTACCATTGGTTCTGTCACCTTGTTTCTTATTGGAATCTGAATTTGTGTGATAGTTCAAACAATTTTTTTCTTGTTTATCAAAAATGAGATATTATAGTACCCATTGAACATTTACTGTTATTCGGTTCAGAAAGCCCTGTAATTTTTTCACTCGATGCATGGCTTTATACTATTGTGTTATGTTTAATATTATTGTATTTGAAACTATGCTCAACTATAGCAGAGTAAGAGATATGGTGTTAGCTACTGTTATTGTCCAGTTGATTTAATGTAAAGTACTGTGTTGCCTATGTTGTACTGTTCTGATCTGCTCTGTACAGCCCCGTTTTGTTTTATTCTCTTTCAAATTAAAAAAAAGCAAATATAACAAAATAGTATAAAACCATTCAAATAGTGAAAGAATTACAGAGCATTCCGAACCAAATAACAGAGAATGATCAATGAGTACTATAATGTCTCATTTTCAATAAAAAATTTTGTCTATGCTATCACCCATATTCAAATCTCTATAATACATAATTTGATAGATAGAACCAATGGAAATAGAAGACTAGAAGCTTTGCAGGACTTCTTAGAATGACGGTATTAAATCAGCAATAGCTGTCATAATGTTTTGTTCTCTTCAAAACAGCTGGTCATAGCATCACATATAACAAAATTAAACAAAACAGAATGAAAGCATTTCACCTGATGAATGAAAACATTGAAAGGCTTCAAAGCTATGAGATGGGGACTCATGATTATCATAAAATCTTATATACTCTTACCAACTCTCATACTAGGGAGACTAGACTGTATTTACACATGTGAGTTACACATGTGAGTTTGGTTTATTTTGCTTATGAGTATGGTCTCAAGTCGTGTCCATGAATTTATAAATATCTCAATGTGCTTATTCTATATAGCTGAGTGGTACTCTGTTGCATAGAAATACCACAACTTTTTTATCCATTCCTCAGGCGATGGGCACTTAGGTTGTTTCCAAGATCTGGCTATTACAAATTGTGCTGCTATAAACATGGGTGCACATATATCACTGTGGTATGATGTTTTCAGATCTTATGGGAATATGCCTACAAGTGGAATAGAATAGAGATTTTCAATGTAGGTATTCATGATCTTTTGAATTTCCATGACATCTGTAGTAATTTCCCCTTTTTTGGTCCTTACTGCATGAATTTGGGTTTTTTCTTTCTTTTTCTTGACAATGTTAACTAGAGGTTTTTCAAATTTTTTATTCTCTCAAAAACCAGCTTTTTGATTCATTAATTTTTGCATTTTTTGTTTCAATTGCATTGATTTTTGCTCTAATCTTTACAATTTCCTCTCTTCTTTGAGCTTTATATTTAACTTTTTTCTTTTTCCAGAAGCTTGAGATGAAGCATTAGTTGTTTATTTGTGCTCATTATGTGTTCTTAATATCACAATTTATTGCTAGATATTTACCTCTTAAGAATGCTTTCATTGCATCCCACAGGTTACAATAGGTTTTTCTACATTTTCATTGAATTGTACATATTTCTTTATTTCTTCTTACTTTCATCTGTAGCCTACTGGTTGTTCAAAAGTTAGTTATTTAACTTCCAGGTATTCATGCCAGTTTTGCAATTTCTTTTGCCATTAATTTCGTATTTCAGTGCACTATGGTGAGATAGTATGCATGGGATATTTTTTAACACCCTTGCATTTACTTAAGAATGTTTTATGGGATAATATATGGTTTATTTTGTACCATGTCTCATACATAGCTGAAAAGAACGTGTGTTCTGATGTGGTTGGGTGGAATATACTGTAAACCTTTACTAAGTCCAATTGCTCACACTTATGGTTCAGTTCTATTATTTCTTTGGTGACTTTTTGACTCGTTGATCAGTCTCGTTGTGACAGTGGGCTGTTAAAGTCTGTAATAATTGTGTTCTTGTGTATTTGGTTTTTCATGTCCTTTAGTATCTGTCTTATATAGTTAGTAGCTCCTGTGTTTGGTTCAAATATATTTATAATTGTTAATTCTTCCTTTTGAATTTTTCCACTTAGGAGTATGTAGTGACCTTCTCTGTCTCTTTTACTCATTTTAGGTTTGGATTTCACATGGTCTGCAAACAGAATAGTTACCCCTGTTTTTTTTCTGGGTTCCTGTTGCATGAAATACTGCTATTCATCCTTTGACTTTTAATCTATGAGTTTCTTTTTGAGTCAGATGTGTTTCTTTTATACAGCATATTGTGGGATCCACTTTCTTGATCCATTCTGTCAATCTGTTTCTTTGATATGTGAATTTAGGTCATTTACATTGATGGACATCACTGATAAGTATTGGCTTGTCCTTGCCATGTTGTGTTTCTGTTGTTAGTTTCCTGTATTTCTTCCTTGTTTTCTTGCTTGTCAAGCCTGTTGATTTCTTCCTGTTGTTGTTTTGGAGATTGTGGTCATTTTTATCTCTGCCAAGGAGGATTTCCTTTTCACTCTTTCTAAGGTTGGTTTGGTTCATATGAATTTCTTTAGTTTTCCTTTGTCATGGAAATATCTTGTTTTTCCATGAAATTTGAAAGACAGTTTTTCTGGGTATGTCAGTCTGTGTTGAAAGTTGTTTTCTTTTAGGGCTTGAAATATTCACTCCAAGCTTATCTCTAACCTGAAGTTTTGTGTTGAGAAATCTGCTGTGATTGTAATAGTCTTTCCTTGATAGGTGACTTGTGTCTTTTCTCTAATAGCTTTTAGTTTTCTGTTTTTATGCTGTATGTCTGAGATCTTAATTATTATATATCTGAATGTAGGTTAACGTTGATCATGACTGTGTGGCATTCTAGATGCCTCACTTGTTTGTATAATCAATTTTCCCCAAGTTTGGGAAATTTCCTGCCATTAATTCTGTGAACAGCTTAGCTATATCCTTTGCATTGCCTCCTGCTTCCTCATTAATGCCTATTACACTAACATTATTTATCCTGGCATCATATTGTAGTTGTTGGATTGTCATTTCATTTTGCTTTGTTGTTTTTATAAGTTCTGAATTTTCAAGATTGCTATCTACAATCCTGTCCTCAAGGTCCAAGATTCTATCCTCAGCTTCATTTAAACTACTTTGCAGGCTCTCAACACAATTTTTTGCTTTTTGCACATCTCTTTCATTTGGTTTTGTAGTTTCTGTTTGTTTTCTGCATTGTTCATTCAAAGTTTCAATCAAGTTCCCATGATCCTGTAGTTTCTTAATTATTTCTTCTTTAGCTAAGTTGAGCAGCTCATTTACTAAGGTTGTTACCTTGTCTTTACATAAGACATTATTTCTAATTTGAGTTCCTCCGTAGCTTTGTGGATTTGTTTCTTTACTTCATTTGCTATCTTTTCAGAGTTTTCTGGTGTATGAAATTTAGGGTCCTATATTTCATTATCACCTGCACTTGCCCATGATGGTTTAGATGTTTGGGATTGCATTTTGCCTTTTACTTTAGGCATTTCCCCCTTTTGGGTACATTTCTTGTCTTTCTATTCAAATAGTCACAAGTTTCTTTAGTGTGTGTTTCAGGGTTCTAGTGTGAGGTTGATGTTTGTCAAATTGTTGGGTACCACAATGAAGAGGAGATCCAATCTCCTGATTTCCTCCTACTGTGTCTGTTGTGTGAGTCCTTCATTCTTTCTCGGTTAACTAGCCCAGAAGTATTGATGTAGGGTAACTCTTAGTTCCTGTTATTGTTATATCTTCAGTTTGTAGCAGGTCACCTGGTCTCCCTGGCTATAGTGTTTGTGTCACATGAGTCCTTACTGTATCACTGGGGTTGTCATAAGTTCTTTTAATTTCCTCTCAATTGGGGCAGGGCAATATTGGCACACTCCTCAACCTATCTGATGTTCTCTGTGTGGTGGGCGAGGTCTTACACTTGGAGGGAGTTTCAATTCTGTCCCTATTTACTCACGGCAGACCTGTATTTTATGGTGCAAACTCACCACACTGACTCAAGCTTGATGAGGTCTTGTTTGGGTGAGGAGTTCCTGAGACTCTCATCGAGCCAGCATGGTAGTCCATTGTAGTCCAATATTCCTGGTGGAAGGGTAAGTCCAGCACATGTGGTCTCAGGCAGCTCTGGCCTTCCGCAACCAGTCTCCTGGATGTTCCTTGCAGGCAATTGGTGTGCCTAGCTGTCCCCAGCTGCCCCAGAATGTGCAAGCCTCGTGATGATCCCTGCCAGAGATGGATGGGCCTACCTGTCCCGAGCAGCCCCAGAGTGCACTGTCCCATGGTTTTCTCTGTGGTTGAAGGGCAGGCCTAGCTGTCGTAGCAGCCCTGGAGAGAGCTGGTCCTGAGATGTTCTCTGCAGGTGAGGAGCGGGCCTAGCTGGCCCATTAGCCCCAGAGAGTTCTGGTCCCGAGAGATATTCTCAGGGGATGAAGGGCGAGCCTAGCTAGCCCAGCAGCCAAAGAGAGCACTGGTCCTGAGATATTCTCTGCAAGTAAAGAGTGGTGCTGTTTTCCCCAGCCACCCTGGAGAGCACTGGTCCTGAGATGTTCTCTGTGGGTGAAGAGTGGGACTAGCTGTCCCCACCAGTCCAGGAGAGCACTGTCCCACAATGTCCTCTGTGGGTGAAAGGCAGAAGCTAGCTGTCCACAGAAGCTCTGGAAAGCACCTGTCCCCCGATGTTCCCTGGGGGTGAAGGGCAGGGCTAGGTGGCCCAACAGCCCTGGAGAGCTCCAGTACCATGATCTAGGTTCTTTCTCTTTTTTTTTGCTTTATAAGTTTAGCTAGAGGTTTGTCAATTTTGTTTATTCTCTCAAAAAACCAGCTTTTTGATTCATTAATACTTTGCATTTTTTTTTAGTTTTGATTGCATTGATTTCTGCTCTAATCTTTACTGTTTCCTCTTTGCTATGAGCTTTAGGTTTAACTTGCTCTTCTTTTTCTAGTAGCTTGAGATGAAGCATTAGATTATTTATTTGTGCTCATTATATTTTCTTCATATGATTATTTACTGATACATATTTCCCTCTTAAGACCAGTTTCATTGCATCCTACAGATTACAATAGATTGTTTCTGCATTTTCATTAAATTTTAGTTATTGGTTTATTTCTCCCTTAATTTCATTGGTTGCCCACTGGTTTTTTTAAAAAGTTGTTGTTTAATTTCCATGCATGAATGCAGGTTTTGTAATTTCTTTCACCATTAATTTCCAGGTTCAGTGCTATATGGACAGAGAGAATGCATGGGTTAATTTCAATATCCTTGCATTTACTTAAGAATATTTTATGGAATAATATATGGTCTATTTTGAAGAGTGTCACATGTACAGTTGAGAAGAATGTGTATTCTAATATGGTTGGGTAGAACACTCTGTAAACATCTACTAAGCCCAATTGCTCACAGGTATGATTCAGTTCTATAATTGTTTCGATGACTTTTTGTCCAGTTGACCTATCTCTATGTGACAATGGGCTGTTAAGATCCCCTGTAATAATTGTGTCCTTGTGTATTTGGTTTTTCATGTCCTTTAGTATCTGTCTTATACAGTTGGGTGCTTCTGAATTTGGTGCATTTATATTTATAATTGTTAATTCTTCCTCTTGTATTTTTCCAAGTAGGAGTATATAGTGACCTTCTTTGTCTCTTTTACTCATTTTAGGTTTGAATTTCACATTGTCTGCAAATAGAATAGTTGCCCCCCCTTTTTTTCTGGGTTCCTGTTACAGGGGATACCTTTTCCATCCTTTGGCTTTTAATCTATGAGCTTTGTTTTTGGGTCAGATATGTTTGTTTCATATAGCATATTGTAGGATCACATTTCTTGATGCATTCTGTCAAACTATTTCTTTTAATAGTTGAATAAACCCATTTACATTCATGGATATCACTGATATGTACTGGCTCAACTTTGCCATGTTATGTTCCAATTATTTGCTTTCTGATTTTCCCACGTATTTAATTGCTTTTACTGCCTGATGGTTTCATTCTGTTGTTCTGGGATTGTTCTCATTTTTATCTCTATGTAGTATGTCTTACAATAGTCTTTCTAGGGTTGGTTTGATGGATATGAAATACTTCAGTTGTTTTTTGTCTTGGAAGTATCTTGTTTCTCCATTAAATTTGAGTGAAAGTTTTGCTGGGTACATCAGTCTAGGTTGAAAGATGTTTTATTTTAGGGCTTGAAATATCTCACTCCAAGCACATCTTGACTTGAGGGTTTGTGCTGAAATGTCTGCTGTGACTCTAACGGGCTTTCCTCAATAGGTGAATTGTGTTTTTTCTCTAACAGCTTTTAGTATTCTGTTTTTATGTTGTATGTCTGAGATCTTAATTATTATGTGTCTGCATGTAGATTTACATTGGTTGTGACTGTTTGGCATTCTATATGCCTCACTTATCTGCATATCAGATTTTTCCACACGTTTGGGAAATTTTCTCCTATTATTTATGTGAATAATATAAATATGTCATTTGTATTAACTCCAGCACCTTCACTAATGTGTATTAATCTTATATTGTTGCTCTTGGCATCATTTTCAAACTTCTGGGTTGTTATTTCATACTACTTTGTTATTTTTAACAGTTCTATCCTTTCATGATCACTAATTACCATCCTGTCCTTAAGGTTCAAAATCCTATCCTCAGCTTCATTTAATTGGTTTTGCATGCTTCGAATAGAATTCTTTGTTTCTTGGATGTCTCTTTCAGTTTGTTTCATGAATTCTTCTAGTTTTCTATATTGTTTATTCAAGGTTTTAATCAGTTTCCCATGTTCCTGTACTTTTTTCTCTATTTCTTTTTTATCTGTGCTTAGCAGCTCCTTATGGGCAACTCCCCAATGTTGTTACTTCTATCTTTCATGGAGACTACTTCTAATTTGATTTCCTCTATGGTCTCACAGAGTTTTTTTTTTTTTCATTTCATTCGCTATCTTTTCTGTGATGTTTCGCATGTTACTTTTGAAGTCCTCTATTTCAGTGTCTCCTGTACTTGCACCTGGTGGACTGCATGCTTGAGATTGCATTCTGCTTTTTTGTTTTGCCATTTTCCTCTTTCAAGTTAGTATTTGGTCCTTCAGACCCACTAGTGTGAACTGTTAGTAGTGTGTATCTTTGTGTCTTACTGTAAGGTTGATGTTTGTCCAGTTGCTGGGTCCCTCAATGCAGATTTAGGCCAGTCACCTGGCTCCCTGCTGCAGGGCCTGTTGGGTGAGTCTTGTAGTGTTCCTGGGTGGACAAGCCTAGTAGTATTGATGTAAATCAACTTTTAGTTCCTTCTAGTACTTTATTTTCAGGTTATTCCAGGTCATCAAATCTCCCTGTCTTTAGTGTTTGTGTCAGCTGAGATCCTATTGTGTCCTTATTGTGTGCCTGTGTGTCTCATAAGACCTTTTGATTTTCTTCAAGTTGGAGGAGTCTTTTTCGACACACTCCTCACTCTGCCTGATATTTTCTGTGTTTAGGAAGGGGTTGCCCTCTCTTGTTAGACTTAGCAAGGTCTTACAGTAAGTTGGAGGGAGCTTTACTACTAGCCCTATTTAGCTCCTGTACAACTCTATTTTAAGGGCATACTCACCACATGGACTGGGGCCAGCTTAGACCTTGTTTTGGTGAGGCAGTCACTTAATCTCCCTTCAAGGTAGCACAGATAGTCCACTGTAGTCGAAGGTTCATCTGGCCGCAGAGTTCCAATTTTGCCTGGTGCACGCTGGGATTCTCCAGCTGCTGCCACCTGGGTGCACAGAACCAGGGTGTGTTCCTGGCCAGCTCGCTGCTTGGAGTTTGCTGAGCACAGTCCAGTTAGGCCTGCTGCCTTAGGGTGCCTTAGGGTGGTCTCAGATGCAGGGCATGGTCTTACTGCCTGGGCACAGAGTTCAAAGTTACCCCAGTGCATATTGGGATTCTATGTTGGTCTTGAATTCATTATCAGTACAAGCATTCTTATGCAAAAGTCCTTACCTGACATTTGTGGCTATAAAACCACTCAACTCTGGCATTAACCTGCACATCAACCTGGGACCTCCTGAGAATTAGGACATGTTCTTTTCTAGAAGCAATTTAGGTAAAAACAGTATAAATGAGTAGAAGAACACGTGCATCTTATCCAGTAACGACTAACCAGAGACAGAAAAAGAGGGGACAAATACAGTACAAAATGGCCAGCCTATCAGTATACTACAGTATTTGGTACTTACTGTTTCCCAGAGAATCTCGTTACATAAATCCCTCTTACTACTACCTGTCACTTCTGTTTCTCAGAAAAGGCTGATTGATCTTCTGCAGGACTCAACACTGTGGTGCACATTTTAGGAATCAATTCCCAATTGATAAGCCACTGTCCTTCTGTACTTCTGCTTGCAACACCATAAAAACAGCCCTCCCTCTGCTTGGAGGACCTGACTTCTTTTGGGTGTGGTCAGTGTCAACTAGTGTACATAAAGCTATTTATGGCCTCAAAAAATTCTGCAGTGT
>PVJX010027511.1:0-24796 GCA_004027295.1 Dolichotis patagonum | reverse complement strand
CTTGAGCCAGGGCCTTCGCACTGAGCTGCACCCCAGCGCCTTCTTCATTTTTTAATTTGACAAACGCTTTCCCCAAGTCGCCCAGGCTGGGTTTGAACTGCAACCCTCCTGCCTCAGCCTCCCGGAGCGCCGGCATCGCCGATGTCATGAAGCGATTCCACAGCGTGCACATCCTCCTGGGAAACAGACGGCGTCCGAGGAGGAGATGGGGGGCTGCAGGTTAAGGAAGCCACGCGCTCCCCTCCCCTGGCACCTTCACCTGGGGTCCCCCAGGAACGCGGCCTCCTCCGGAGGTTCGCTGGCCGCCAGGACTGGCCTCTCTGACCATTCCCTGGCCCCGGCCCTGCGCCCCACAAACTCCGCCTCCGTGGCTCCTGGCCCAGGGACGCAGCTCGATCCATAACCATGACAGGATGATTGGAAAATTCCCCGGATCCGACCCGCGGGGGGGGGGGGGATCGAAGCGGTGAACCGGAATAATTCATAGAAAAATGGAAATCGAGCGAGAGCGGGCGCGCATTTGCATAATGACAAACATCTGACTCTTAATACCATTCCACCTCCGAAGGGAGGCATTCGCTATGCAAATGCAGCCAGGGCCCCCCGGAAGCTGGGATGTGGGGAGGGGGGTCAGGCCCTCCAGGAGTCCCCACCCCCAGCGCGGGTGGCCTGGCACCCATTCCCAGCATCCTCCTCCCCTGCCTCCTCTCTCTGTGGAGCAGAAAAGCTAAACACCCTTCTGCAGACCCACTTTTGTCCTGCGAGACGCGAGGGAAGAGGTCCTGAGGTTACTTGGGAAGCTCTTCCTCTACATGAGCAAACAGCACAGATGTCTGGCCAGATCTATCACTTCTTGCCTTAAGCATAGTATTGAGGGCTGGACTCACAGCAGCCGCCTTGTGAACATGAGGAGGCCAAGAAAGCCATGAAGATTTTTTAGACCCTTCCATCGCCACCCAGAGATAATCATTTCTAGAGTTCTTGAAACATAAAAAGAAATCCTTTTCAGGTCACAGAGGTGAGGTGTCCTGTTGTGTGAAAAGCAAGGCTGTTTCTCACTGACGGGGCAGAGAGGTTAGTGACACAGCCGTCCAGTGGAATTTACAACCAAGAACTAAAACCTGCAGGTCCCAATTCCTACTCCAAGATACAGAGAAAAGAGCGAAGCAATAACCCTGATAAAGCCAAGCTTGGTGAAGCGCCACACCAGCTCAGCTCAGCAGTCCAGAGGCTGAGGCAGGAGGATCACTATGAGTTCAAAGCCAGCCGGGCTATATTGCAAGACCCCGTCTAAAAAAACCAGATAGGTAGATAGATAGATGATAGATAGATAGATAGATAGATAGATAGATAGATAGAGATAATTTTCAAAATGTTTTTTGAGCCACGGGCTTGCTGCGCAGTCCAGCGTGTCTTGAGCCCCGTAGGGTCAGGCTGCATCAACAGCAGGCAGGGGCCGACCCCAGGCAGCCACAGGACAGCAGGAGCGTCCTTCACACCACGCATCCCTGCCGGCGTACTGGGCAGCTTCCTGTGATTGTCACGAAATGCCTGGGGCCTCTGGCTCAGAAAGATGGAAGGTTTGTTTAGGCTCTGGGTTCTGGGTGCTCTGAGATCAGAGGCTCAAGGGCAGGAAATGGTGACATCGGGAGTCAGGAAGCAGGAGAGGAGAGACGCAAGAAGCCCAGGTCCCAACACCCGCAGTCACATCCCTGGGACCCAGCCACACACACACACCCCGCCAGGCCCCGCTGCTCGGCAGCACCCCAGGGTGGCCCTGTCCCCCCACCCTGACTCGCTGTCCCCACAGTGACCCTCAACTCGGTGGCCCGGGGAGCAGCTGCAGCGGGCCATGGCCCCTGTTCAGTGACCTCGTCCTGCAGGGCGCAGGTGCACGGCAGTCACCCTGTCCGAGCAGAGCCCTGGCCTCAGCACCGCCGTCCCCCAGCCCGCAGAGCTGTCACCGGCCTGCCACTCCCCAGCCCGGGCTCCTCTCCACAAGCATGTGACGGAAAACATGGTGGCTGCTCCCTGGTCCCTTTGGGTGAATTACAGTCAGTGACACACTGCCCTGCGTCCCCCCAAAACCCTCCCCTTGCTTCAAATGCACAACTGCGCTCCCGGCCATCCACGCGGTGGCCCTGGAGCCCCGGCCAGCGCCCTCAGCTGACCCGTCCAGAATGGACTCCAAGCGTCTCCCTCTCTGGGTCACCAAGGTTGGAGGACCCAGCAGTCACACAGTGCCAGGTCCGGTGACTGAGGTGGGCCGGGACCCAGCGCCTTGGCCTCACGAGCCGCCCTCCTGCCGGGTGGCATCGAGCCCCAGATCTGTGGCCGGGCCCCTGTGAAGACGCCAGCTGGGCTGGGAGGCTCCCGATCTCCACACCGCACCTGTGCTGTGTGGGCACAGAGCACCTGCCGACCCGGGAGCTCCGCTGACCCAGGGGGGCTTTTGCTTCAGGGAGGACGTTTTGGTTTGTGTTTGTGTTTTTGTTTTTGTTTGAGGCAGGATCTCATGATTAAACCCAGATTGGCTCACTCTAGATCCTCCTGCCTCAGCCTTCCCAGTGTGGGGACCTCAGGCCCGAAGCACCTCCGCCCGCTCAGGTGAGTTCTGATCGCATTAAGAGTCAGCACAGCTGGAACCAGCTCCAATCCGCCCACCAGCTGTGAGACACTGGTGCCAATCACAGGGCCCAGGTGGCACGGGGTGGGGGGGCTGCGTGGGGACCGGGGCCCTGGGGAGAAGAAAAAGGCGGGGCAAGGCGGGGCCTGGCCATCACCCAGAGGGACTCAGGGGCACACCTGAGGCGCACCAGCGGGTACCTCTGGATAGACGTGAGCCAGCCAACATTTCTATTTTTATTTTTATTGTTTTTTGTAGCCCAGGACCGAGCTCAGGGCCTCGTGATCCCAGGCAGTGTTTCCAACACGCACAGCCAGGGCGGCCGGCAGCACGGGGCACCGTGGCCTTTGTCTGTCACTCCCAACACAGAGAGCGCGGCGTGCAGGACACAGGGCGAAAGCACCCCAAAATAAGGCTGCAGCAGGGCGAGCACCGGATGTTTGACGACGACGCCTGTCACATCCCCGGGACGTCCCAAGAGGCCACAGCAAGCGTTGCTGGGAAAGTTCCATGTTAAAAGTGCAGGAGGAGAGAAAGACTCCACTGAGCTGAGACCCCAGCCAGGAGGAAGAGGTGGAGCAAGCTGGCGCAGCCACCTGTGCAAGGAACCCCGGTATTTCTCATCTGGGCCTTGCCCCAAACTGCAAACACAAAATGTAGCAGCCAGCAGAGGACCGGCCTCCCTGGATTTAGAGCACAGGGCCAATGAACTGACACAGTGCAGCGTGGTCATTCACAACACGCCCTCGCCAGCCCGAACACGAAAGCAATTGTGTGACACGGACTCCACGAGTTCCCGCAGTCCTCATGGAGGGCAGGGAGGCATAGCCGAGGGGGCTGACTTAAACAAAAGAGTGACCTGGGGGTACAGACCTGTGATCCCAGCACTCAGGAAGCTGGGGCAGGAGGACCTCCGCAAGTTTGAGTTCAACCTGGGCTGCATCGTGAGACCTTGTGTCCGGCGCCCGTGAGAGGGGTCGGGGGAGTCATCCAGACCCGTTCACTAGGAGAGTTGGAAACTCTCCACCGCCTAGGACAGCAGGGTGAAGGCGGAGTCGGGACAGGGTGTGACTGGCACCTCTGAGCTCCGCCCTTGCGGAGGGGCTGCAGTCCCACGCCCCCTCCCAGGGCTGATTCACTGATTACAGGGTTGGCACGGCCAGGCTGCCGCAGAGGCCTGGAAACGGCAGGTGGAGATCGGCCGGTTCACTGGGATGGGACTTTAAGGTCGATCAGGACGTGGGACCGCTGAGAACAGGCGCAGGGGGACCTGGGCGGGCAGGAGCCTCAGGGCAGCTGAGGGACCCCCCCCAGCCGGCTGCCCCAGGCCGGCGGCCTCCAGGCAGCGTGTCCTGCGTTTGACATCTGTTTCAGTGGCAGGGACTGAGCCAGGGGCCTGCAGGCCTGAGTCCTGGAGGTGGACGGTCACCAGGTCACCAAGGAGGATGCAGGCCAAGCTGTCCCAGTCCACCTTGGGGACGAGGGGGACGGACTGGGGGGCGGCCGGGCCGGGCTGTGGCCACACAGGAAGGGCCGTAGACCTGCTTGTCGGCCCCACCGTCTTGTGCAGCTCCAGGGACCTCCGGCACAGCTTGCCGTGGCATCGCCCTGGGGACTCCAAACAGCCTTTTGCACTGCTCCTCCAGGCCGCTCTGTCCCCGTCTCCGAACCTCTGTCCCGCTGGGTGGCCAGCCGAGGATATCTTGCCAGAGCAGAGGTTCACCCGGCCCACGGCTTTACACGGTGCCATCCGTGGCCTGCGGGCTCCACTGTGTGTCGCCCGGTGGGAACAGCGGGGCTGCAGCCACGGTGGAAGACGGAAGGAGCCAGGGACACGGAGCACCCTTCCCACTGGTGACACCAAGCCCCTGCCAGCCCCAGCCACGGGCTCACCGGTGGGTTGACTGAAGGGCTCGTCCGTGATGAATTTCCCTGACTTTGCAGTCAAGGGTCAGGGCCCCCGGGGCTGGAGGTGACCCCTGGGGCAGGTGACCCCTGGGGCAGGTGACCCCTGGGGGTCCCCCTAGGCTGCTCCCTCTCTCTCTGCTTCCTGGTTGCCACTGTGTGCTTCTGCCACGCTGACTCGGCCTTGGCACCAGCTAACCACACACAGTCACCCAAAACCAGAGCCAGCCAACCTCTCCTCCAAGCCCTGCTGGGTGCTGTATCCCGGTGACAGAAAGTTCACACACACACACACACACACACACACACACACGCATGCGCGGCGTGCGAGGGCGACCCTCCAGCACAGGGCCAGCCTGTGGGAAGCACCCCCAGCCCCAGGAGCCTGTGACCACCTCCCAGCGCCATCCCCACCACCTCAGACCCTCCCACCCTGCCAGGGTCAGGGAGGGCGCCGGCCACCCTGCTGGAAGCACCTCCCAGCACCCACATGTGATGGCCATGGGGACATGAGCAGGGGACATGCGCAGGTCCTCCCAAGCTCCTGGCCAGCCGGGACCCCAGGCTGAGACCTTCACATGGGGTGGGAAAGCCAGGGCCTCTGTGACACCCCCGCCAGACCCCCGCCCCGCTGTGAAAGGGGGGCAAACACCCTTAGAATCGGACAGGGGGTGCCTGTCACAGCCACCAGCCTCACCCCAGACCTGTGGGTGACTCCCCTGAAGGCTGGAGCCAGCACTGGGGACACAAGGGTCCCGGGTCCCTGCGAGACCATGGGCTGGGCATTTGCAGACCCAAAGGAGGGAAGTGAGGATACCGCCTGGGGACAGGGGGTAGCACCGGGCGCAGGCTCAGTGCAACCCTGGGGTCCTCCCGGGAGCAGCAGGGTCCCGGCTGCAGCGGGAGGGGCTCCGTGGCCCCTCTGGGGACACGGCAAAGGCCACAGACTCTGCAAGCTGGAAACAGCACAGCAAGGCAAGAAGTCTCCCCACAGCCGCCAAAAGCAGCCAGCCCTGCAGACCCCCGATCCCAGCTCGGCACAGCCTGCCTCAGACAGGGCCTAAATTTGGGGTGCACTAAGCCATTTGTTATGGTGGCCCAGGAAACTACTGGGCCAGGTGACAGGGTCCACCAGAGATACTCAGCCCCAGCCCTGCTCCCCACCCCGCCCCAAGCCAGGAAGAGGCACAGTGGGGACACCGGGGCGCACGCATCGGCCCGGCCACCCCCACCCACGACACTCGAGAGCACATGCACGTGCGTTTATTGCATGAAACGCTTCCCAGTGCTTTTCCCGCGTAAGCAGAACCCAGAAAAACCACCCAGGAAGGCGACTCGCCGTCTCAGTCCTGGGGAGCAGGAAAGCGAACCCGGGATTTCGGGGAGACCTGAATGCTGGGCCAAGAACAATCGCCACTGTGGCCCGGAAAGTGCTCCTGCAGACGCTGGGGACCCATGGCCCCGAGAGTGGATGACACGGAGGTCGTGGAGTGCTTCAGAGGCTCCGAGCCGTGACCCATGGCTGGAGCCGGGGACAGGCGGGCACAGCAGGGGTACGACCCCGGCCCTGTCCAGGGCCCCAAGTGATCAAGTCGGACCCAGCAGCTGCAGGGTCCCCAGTGCCAGCCAAGCCCCCACAGTGCCAGGTGGGGTGAGGGCCAAGGGAACGGACCAGTCACTGCATCCTGGAGCCAAACAGCACCTGGGGCCAGCCGAGGCCGTGCGCCCTCGGGGGGCTGCGTCCAGGAGCCCCGTCCTCCAGCGGGCAGGGAGCCGGCCCCACCAGGCCGGGAGGTTGCCGAGCTCCTCTGCTCTCCAGGCCTCAGAAGCCCTGCAGCTCCGGGAGGTCGCGGTACAGGTCCAGCGTCTCGGGGTTGGAGAAGGCCGCGCGGTGCTCCACCGCCTTCCCCGCCAGGATCTCCTTCACCGCCACCTCCACCTTCTTGCCGTTGAGCGTGTACTGTAGGGGGAGGGGAGCAAGCCGGCTAGGACCTGTGCCCTGTGGGGAGGGACCCCCCGCCCCAGCCCCGCCCCAGGCCCCTGCACCCCCGGAGGACCCGGCTCCGCCAGACTGAACCTCAATGCACAGGCAGGCACCCCAGGGCAGGGCCCGACAGACAGCGGCCAGCCTCCTCGCACTGCGGGCCAGAGTCTGGGACACCCCAGCACCCCCACCTGGCCCATGACACCGGGCCGAGCAAGCAGATGAGTGGTTCCACCCGAGCCTGAGCCCAAGGAACCCCAAGGTAAGGTCCCCTAGATGTGACTCCATCTGCCACCATGCCCAGGGCTGGGGGGCCCCTCACCGGGCCGGCAGGGCCAGCGCCTGACTTCTGCGTTTATTTCCTGCGGTGCATTTCCACCCAGCAACTCCCTGGGCTCCTGGGGGGACCCTGCAGTCAGAGTCCCGACCCCCTCCCTCCCACACCTGGGGCGTCTGGGCCCTGCCCCACCCTGAGCGCTCCAAATGCCAGGCTGCTTTTACCTGCGAGGTAATTAAATTCACGCATTTGAAAAACTCAGCTGACGTGTGAGCTAATTAAGGTTCTAAGCACTGGCTTCCAGGGACAGCCTGTCACCTTAGTGCGTGTCACCATCCTCTTCTGGAGACACAAATGTCCCCGAGCACCGCCATGCACCTCCCCACTCCTGGAGAGCGCGCCCCAGGGACCTGCCCACTGCAGACAAAGGCTGGGGGGCAGGCAGCCAGGGAGGGGCGCAGAGGGTCCAGGACCCCCACCCCACCCGCAGGAGAGGGTGGAGCACTGGAGATGCAGCCAGCCAGGGCCAGGGCCAGGGCCAGCGCACGGGGGCGGCGGTGGCCGAAGGGGAGGCCCAGGTGCTTGGTGCACACTGCACTGGAGACAGCTCGGCCTCCGCCCACCCAGGGGTCCAGGAGACCAAGGTGGCGACGCTCCTCGGTACAGTGGGCCTCGGAGCCAGCGTCTCACCGGGTCGCCCAGGCTGGCCTTGAACTCAGAGCGACCCTCTTGCCTCAGCCACCTGAGGGCTGGGGTCACAGGTGTGTGCTGCCTGGCTCGCCCGGGGCCCTTCACTCTGCCTGCGCCCCATTCGCTCCTGGGCGGGCAGTGGTTTGGGGTTCCTGCCCCATGTTACAGACAGGGTGTGGGGAGGGTCCTGCTCACACACCAGGCCCCGGTGGCTTCTGAGGGCTTCGGGAGACAGAGATACTGCTGCCCTCGGCCCTCGGAGGCCCAGCTGGGCAGGAAGGCTGACCGACCCCTGGCTGCTGCCGCGGGGCCCCTGGAACCCCCTTCTCCAGCCGAGTCTGAGGACACAGACCCTCAGGTGAGGCGGGCGGCCCTGCAGCCCAGCCCACCAATGGCACCCATGGACGTCACTCCAACACCACACAGGGAGGGGCGGTGACGGCGGGGTTGCTAAGCGACACGGACACAGAAAGGCGTCAGCTGCTGCAGGCACCGGGCACCCACGGGAGCACAGGCCCCGCCCCGCACAGTGCCAGGCGTACCGGGATGCCCTGCGTCTCCAGGATGACGCTGGGGACGTGGCGCGCAGACAGCCCCAGGCGGATGGCGTCTCGGATCCGCTGGACCAGGTCGGGCCGGAAGCTGTGGCCGGAAGCCATCTTCAGGAAGAGGACCACCCGCTCCGCACCGCCCCTGCTGTACTGGGGCACACACAGGCTGTCCTCCACCTCCTCGAAGGCCTCCACTGTGGGGACAGGAGGACGCGCGGGGTCACAGGAGGCCCTGGAACTGGCGGTGCTGAGTCAGTGGGATGGGGCAGGGGTGGGGGCACCGGGCTGGACGAGGAAGCCGCGTCCTGCGCTGGGCACTGCAAGAGCACCTGCCAGCCTGGAATCGAGGCCACATGCAGGCTGGACTTAGTGACAAGGAAAGGGGACAGGTGTGGTGTGGACAGAGGGCGGGACAGGCCCCAGGGGGCCCGTGACAGCCAAGACCCACAGGCCTGCAGCCCTGGCCCATGTCCTGCGTGGCGCTGGTGGCCCTCGGCACCCATGCAGCCTCTCTGTGCTTCTCTTCCTCCCCCGGAACCCGGACCCAGCAAGCTCGCGGGAAGGGCGGCGCAAGGACCCCAGGGCCACTGTCAGGTGCCTTCTGGGAAAGAGCCCGCCCAGGGCGCATGGGGAGCCTCGGGGCGGCGCCTACCGATGTTGTAGATCTCAGAGCTGCCGAAGCGCACCCCGTTGGGGTTGAGGGTGCCGTCGCTGTGGGAGATAGGGTGGGGAGCACTGAGTCCCGGTCCTTCCCCACCGGGCCCACCGACCCAGCCCAGCCCTGACCTCCAGGTCCCCTCAGTGGCCACCTGCTGCCCCACACAGGCTCCCCCTATGCCCACACCCAGGCCGCCCCACTGGGGTCGGGCCGTGTACAGGGCCCCAGTCCAGGGACAGACACGGGCTGCTTCCACCACGCAGGCACCAGGAGAGGGGACAGCGCCGGGGGCCCTCAGACAGAGCCCAGGGCACGGCTGGGATGGGCAGGGCAGCGGGTCCTGGGGAGCCCCAGCAGGGGCAGGCAGGCACCCAGGAGGGGAGGGCAGGAAGTGCCCAGCCTCACCTGCGGCCCAGCATGACGATGCCGCCCGTCCTGGGGTTGATCTTGCAGTAGTCACCGTGCGTCCAGACTCCTGCAGAGAGGCCCAGGCACTGTCACCCCAGGGTGCAGGGGGGTGCCTTACCTGACAGGCCACACAGCCACGGGACACAGCCAGCAGACATCGCAGAGTGGGGTGGAGGGGTGAGGCCGCTGGGGTGGGGAGCAGACGCCTCAGCAGGGGGCCACACAGCAGCCAGCAGGTGACCCAGGGCGTGGAGGGCTGGGAAAGGAAATGACCAGAGGGGCCCCAGACATGGCCCCACCCTGACACCCCACGAGGTCAGCAGGCCACACGGTGGTCCGGGACCTACCTCACCCCTCCCACACCCCGGGACCCGCACTCAGTAAGGTCACCTGACACCACCAGGGCCGGGTAAGCCCAGAGGACACCAACCCAGCCAGCGGCTTCCTCCGCGGGCCAGGTCCCCCTCAGTGCCCCAGGCTGGGCAGCACTCTCTGCTGCTGCAGCCTCGGCAGGGTCAGACACAGTGGCCTCCTGGGGCCTCACTGCCTGGCTGGGGGACCCCGACTCAGGCTCGGAGACGCCCCGCCCGCAGGCACGACAGCGTGTGGGTGTGACCGTCCTCAGCAGGACCTTGGGGGTCCCCCCCTCGCCCCCAGCCGCCACCTGGCACTTCCCGACTCTGCACTCGTGGTCCCTGGAAAAGCGCGTCACCTCCCCCCACCCGGAGCAGGAGGCAGGGGAGGATCTGGGGTAACTGCAGGGACACAGGCCCCGAACCACGGTGACAGCCGGGGGTGGGGGGGCATGGCCAGGCCGCAGGCTCGGGCGATGCACCCCGAGGGGGACCCGGCTGCGAACCGTCCTCCGGGGCACTGGACGGCGTGCAGGGGACAGGAAGAGACAGCTGAGCCAGGCCCTGGGCCACCGCCGCTCCCCGCCCCCACCGCCCTCCACTGTCGCCCCGCCCCGCGGGAGCCCCGCGCCCACACCAGCCGGCCTCGCGCGCCACCTACCGGGGAACTTGGAGAAATACGCCTTCCGGTACTTGCTGCCAGTCTCGTCGTTCCAGAAGTGCGTGGGCTGGCAGGGGACCGGCCGCGTGCACACCAGCTCCCCGCTCTCGCCCCACACGGCCTGGCCTGGCCGGAGAGGCAGCGGTCAGGGCGCGGGCAGGGACAGGACACGAGGGGCGGGCGACGCCCCACGGCTCCCTGGAACACGGAGCAGAGCCCCAGTACCGGGGAGGACGCGCTCACCGCCCTGCGGAGCCCCGCGGGCTTCCAGGACCTCGCTCTCCGCGCTTCTGGGACCGAGAGCGCACGGGGAGCTGCCACCCTCACACCCCCACCCCCACCCCTGTCCCCGCCACCAGACCCAGCCCAAGAGGCCTGGAGAGATGGGGGTGAACCTCAGACGCAGGAGGGGCTCTGCGGGGCCACCCCACCCTGCTGTGTCCTTCCCGGGGGTCACAAACGGCTCGGGCAGCTGTGGGCCCTGAATTTGTTCAGCGCACGCCCCAGGCCCTGTCTGGTGCTAGAGGGACTTTTGTCTTTTTGAGACAGGGTCTCCTGTGCAGTTCAGGCTGGCCTTGAGCTCACTTTGTAGCCCAGGCTGGTCTCAAACTCGCAACGACCCTCCTGCCTCAGCCTCTTGAGTGCTGAGATGACAGGCATGTGCCACCATGACCGGCTTATGCTTTGCTCTTCCTAGCAAGTGGCCTGCTCAGACCCAGAGCAGAGGCTCATGGGAGACTGCGGTGTCCACACCCATCGCGCTGGGCCCTCACCAGGGAAGCAGGGGACCCCGCGGTGGGCAGCCTCCACTCCCAGCCCGGCGCAGCCCTGCTCCTCAGGGCCCCTGGGAGCACACAGCCTGGTTGGGGAGGGGCCGCCCTCAGGCCACCAGGGAATGAGGCCACCGAGCCTGCCACCCCGGAGGCCCCGGGACCCTCACCTTCCTCGTCCCAGGCCTCCACGGCCATGGCCAGGTTCCGGGCCTGGACCTCGCCCTTGTACACCGGGACCGACGTGTTCTGGCCCACAAAGCAGGAGATGATGTCGGTGCCCCCTGCAGGAAGATGTCACACGCTCAGGACGCGGATGGCACCTGCTTCCTGGTGCTAGTGACGGCGCAGCCCAGGGGACAGCGTGACAGCTGCGCAGACAGAGATGGAGCAGCCCGGCTTCTCGGGCCGGGAGATTCAGGAGCTGGCCCGAGCCCCGGAAGGACTTTTTTCCTAAATACTGGGATTTGCTGGCGTGGTGTGACCCTAGCACTTGGAAGGCCGAGACAGGAGGATGGTCACGAGCTCAAGACCTGAACTACAGGGCAAGTCCTCGTCTCAAAGCAAACAAACAAACCCACTGGAGACCGAGCCCAAGTCTTCCGACCTGACCTACATTCCCGGCCTCACTTAAAATTTTTTAAATTTTTCTGAAACAGGTTCTAAGTTGCCCAGGCTGGGTTCCATCCTGTGGCCCTCCCGCCTCAGCCTCCTGGAGGGCTGGGATGACACGTGTGCACTCCATGCCCGGCTGCGTCACTGCTTACACTTGTCTGATACCTGAGGAAACATATCTGTCATTAGAGCAATTTCTTCCTTAACCCTGCGCTCCCATGATTTTAAGACCCGCATAAAAAGACGCTGTCTGCAAAAGGCAGCGGGACTTGTTAGACTCCAACTGTGCCGTCCGCTCCCTGGCTCCTCCAGTCCCCCAGAAAAACTCAGGTCAAGATCTCGGCCACCACCAAGGTCTCCACCTCCCCAGACCCCAAGAGATGTGTACCCCGAGACAGGCTTCGGGGACACAGGCGAGGAAGGCAGGCCCTTTGCAGGGACACAGACCAAAGCTGGGAACGGTGGTGCGTGATGAAATCCCGGTTACTCGGGAGGCTGAAGCAGGAAGATCCAAAGCTGGAGGCCTCCGAGGCAATGTAGCCTTCTGCGGGCCGTTTGAACTGAGCTGTGCGGCGTTACTCAGTGTCAGCGCAGCCGCTGCTGCCGCCCCAGTACCTTTTCTAAGATAACCTTCCACCTCCTCCCGGCCTGCTGTCGGCCTCCTGTTCACAGGCCCAGTGCCTGTGAGTTCCGGGACTTGCTACAGCTTAGCTGTTCATCTCTAACTGCAGGTGACTGTCCCGGGACACCAGATGCCCGTGCGAGCCACGAGCCTGTGTACCCCACCCAGAGCTGCAGGTGGTGTGGACTGCAGGGGACCTGAGCGTCCAGTGCATTTCCCGGAAAGGCCACCAGGGGGCAGCATTTGATGGCTCAGGTTCTCGTGGCTGCTCCGGAGGAGGAGGACGCGGGCGGGTTTGGCAGGGGTTCGGGGGCTGAGCCTGGCCGCGCGTGGGGAAGGGAGGCGCACCTGAGATGGAGCCCAGCAGCACGTCGCTCTTCACGCACCGGTACACGTACTCATAGCTCTGGGCTTTCAGCGGGGAGCCGGTGGACAGGATGGTGTGCAGCGTCTGCAGGCTGTGCGTCTCCACTGCGGGGGACAGGCCCGGCTCAGGACCAGGCCCGGGCCGTGGGGACAGGGTTTAGGGTCCCTGTACTCACTCGGCTTCAGGCCCTTCTCCTCCAGCACTGACAGCCACTTGGCGCCGGTCCCCAGCACGGTGATGCTGCGGGCGGGGGAGGAAACCAGAGACCTCACCCCTGCGCCCCGACGGGCGGCTGCACCCCAAGCCCGGGGGGGGGGGCGCCGGCACCTACCCGACCCTGTCCACCAGGTCCCACAGCACGCTGGGCGTGGGCACCAGCGGGGAGCCGTCGTACAGGACCAGGGACGCCCCGGTGGCCAGCGCAGACACCATCCAGTTCCACATCATCCAGCCGACCTGCGCGGGGCAAGAAGCCGGCTCTGTGGGGTCCCGGCGGGGTCCCCCGAAACCACCCTGCCCTGGCCGAAACATTAAAACCTGCGCCCCGGGAGGCAGAGCCGGATGGGTCCAGAACCCCTGGAGCGCTGCGCGCGCACACAGGGCCCGTGAGGAGCTGGGCCTGGAGGCGCGGGAGGCTGAGGCGGGAGGATGGCCAATTCCAGGCCAGCCTGGGCCACGGGGTGGTGAGACACAGGCCCCTGCCCCAGCCCTCGCCCCCTGACCCCGGGCCCCCAGTTCGAGGTGGTAACGGCGCCCCCACCACGGGACGGGGAGCGGCCCGGCCTCACCGTAGTGTAGTACAGCAGCACGTCGCTGGAGGTCATGTTCCCGTGCAGCATGTGCTCCTTCAGGTGCTGGATGAGGGTGCCCTGCGGGGCACAGGGGCGCAGGTGGGCGGCCACCTCCCTGGTCACTGCCGGCACCCAAGTGCCCCCAGGTGCCCCACCTGCCTGGAGGACCCATAACTCCAGGCGGGAAAAGCTGAAGCCCACACCTCACAGCTGGGGCCGGAGGGGCGCCCCCTGGTGGAGGACAGGGGCAGTCAGGCAGCCTGCGCGCTGGGTCTGCGCCCCGAGTTACAGGCGGAAGAAGGTCACCACCGAGCAGGAAGCAGGTAGGAGCGAGGCAGTTTCAAAAAGCGCAGTTTTAAAAAAGAGCAGCTTTCTTGTACAGCTCTTCCCTTTCAAGGGGACTGCAGGGGACCCTGCTTCTGATCGGACACCCTCTCACCCGCACGCCACACTCCTATTGCTGTTTTGTTTCTGGGTCAGTCTCACTATGCAGCCCAGGCTGGCCTTGAGCTCAGTGATCCTCCTGCCTCGGCCTCCAAGTGCTGGGATCACAGGTCTCACCACCATGCCCAGCTAGGGGGGGCAACCTTGGAAGAAATGTGGGCACACACAGCACCAGCAGGGGTGCCCAAGTCTGCTGCGTCCCCTCAAGGCCTAAAGAACCCTCATCCCCAGTCACCGGTGTTGGGGGGGGGCCTTGGCTCAGAACCAGCGGGGCCACATCCGGCAGCAGTAACGGCTTTGTGAGAGACCCCGACCCCTGGCTGGGACTCTGGGGGGCCCCAGCAGCAAAATGCCCCCTTGGCCCCTCAGCCGGGCCGTTGCCCCGCCCCCAGGGACTGTGAATGGGGGCGCCTTTATCTCTAAACTCCCCAGCGAAACCAAGATGGGGTGAGAAGCCTCAGGAGGACCCGCCAGGCAGCGGTCCTGCCCGACCACACCCAGACCTCAGACTTCAGCCTCCAGAATTGAGAAAACAGCTCTAAGCCAGGCATGGTGGCACATGCCTGTGATCCCAGCACCTGGGAGGCTGAGGCAGGAGGATCCTTACAAGTTCCAGACCAGCCTGAACTGCATAGTGAGACTGTGTCTCAAAAAGACACACACAAAAAGAAGAAAGAAAATAAGAAAACGGCTCCAGCCCATGAGCCCCGCCCAGCCCCAGCTCTGAAGGCCAGGTGGTGGCTTCACGTGCTCGGCTGAGCCACGCTGCGCGGTGCCCCGGCCCTGCACACAGCTGTGGACACGTGAGGACGTCTCAGAACAACGCCACGGCTCTTCCTGCTGGCTGAGGACCTCTGCTCCCCCTCTCCCACCACCCCCACAGTGCCCGGTCCCCAGGCGCTCCCAGCCTGAGTGCAGGAGCCCCGCCTTCCCCAGCCCCTGCCACCCCCCCACAGAGCACATGCAGGCCCGCCAGGCTGGGGACCCCGCGGGCGTCACCATAGCGCAGGACACACCGGATCCCTGCCACAGCCACTCACAGAGAAGCGGCTCACCGGGCCCCTGGGCACCACAACGGCGCTGCTGCCGTGGCCAGTTGGGCAGGGACAGGGACGGGACAGAGGTGGGCAGGGACCTACCCCGGCGGAGTGCACCATGCACTTGGGCGCCCCGGTGGTGCCCGAGGAGAACATGATGACGAGCGGGTGGCTGAAAGGCAGCTGCTCGAACTCCAGCTGCGGAGGGAGCTCGCCGGGGCCGCCGGCCAGGAAGTCCTCCAGGAACACGCTGCGGGCAGAGGCGCAGTGAGGACCGGTGCAGCCCGGCTCGGCCCGGCTGTGCCCTCCCCACCGCTCCCCTCCAGCACAGGAAGAGCCGGCTCCCAAGGGCCAGGCCCTGGCTTGGAAGCTTTGGGACAGTGAGAGTGAACCTCTCAGATCTCACAGACGGCCACTGCAGAGCACCTCAGGCTCGTCCCCGCTGCTTCCGGGGAAGGGACAAACCGAACCTACGAATTCTCCCTACGTGAAGGGCGAGTGACAGAGGGACAGGGGTTCCAGGTTGGTTCACTCACTTGCTTTTGAGACAGACAGAGCCACACTTTATAGTTCAGCCTGGCCTTGTACCGTTATATAGCCCAGCTGGCCTCGGACTCGTGGAGATCCTCCTGCCTCAGCCTCCCCTGAGCACCGGGACCACAGAGCCACCCCTGCCACACCTGGCTTCAAGCTGGTTTCTTAACACAGACAGGGTTGTCTGCATCTCTAGAGACCCACTGCTGCCTTCATAATTGGAGCTCCCAATTAACACAGAGCCTTTTCCCAAACTCAAGAGCAGCTAAGGCCGCACTTCCTCTATTTGCTGCAATCCCCTGATTCCGCCACTGAGACGGCTTGCGGTGGGGGGACACAGGAGCCAGGCCGGCCAATTCAAGAGCCCTTCCCACCCCCACACACAGCTGGCCACCAAGTGGAGGCCAAGGTGCCAATGGTAAGGTCATTTACCATACCCTGAGGGCGACAATCCAAACCCCAGCACATGGAACACGCCTGTCATTACAGGACTTGGGAGGCTGAGGCAGGAGGATCACGAGCGGGGTGAAGAGGTCGAGGCCGGCCAGGGCTACACAGAAAACCCAAGGCCAACCCGAACCACAGTGAGACCCTGTCCCAAAGCAAAACAAAAATGCCAAAGGGGACTGAGGGCAGTCTGCGCTACTGACCCCAAGAAGCCTGCCAGCCTCTGCCCAATGCCCGCCAAGAAAAAGCACGGGAAGTGGGTGGCCGGGAGCCACCAAACGAGAGGCCTGGGCTGGGGCACAAGCCGCCCTGGTAGGTGGCCTTCTATGTCCCATCCCGGCAGCGGGGAGCCCCCTGCTCCCGGACACCTGGGACGGCCCCCCTCCCAGGAAGGGGACAGAAGCGACCACACTGCAGACGACTGTCCTGGGCAAAGGCACAGAGGCGGCACCAGCAATGAGGGACTCCTCAGGCCTGGCAGCCCCCGAGCTGGGACAGACGCCGCCTGTCAGAGGCACCTTCCGGTCACGTCTGGTCCCCTCTTCCGGGACCCCAACTATGGGAAGTTGACCTCACCAGATGCTGCACATGGGGAAACCTGTCCTACCAAACGGTCTGTAAGTCAGTCAACAAGGAGGACTTTTGTTGCCCTTCCAAACACAGAAGACCCTGGAGGGTAGGGACGTCTGCCCTCGGCTCCCTGGGACCAGGCCCTGGCTAATCCTTGGCATCCAGAGGTCAAAGGGCGACGGCCACAGGCAGCTGGGGCTGGGGCTTCGCGGGAAGCTGAAGGCCTCGGCTGCAGCTGCTGCTTATGATCCATCAGCACGAGCGCATGGCCACACCAGGCCGGGCGCTGGCACCGGCAGAGCCTGGCCGGCCGCCCTCCTCCCGGCCTGCGTGACGTCTCCATCAGTGTCACCAGGGACTGGAGCTAGGCCCTCGAGGTCAGATCGGGGCGCGGCCTGGCTGTGATCGCTGGAGGCTGTGCCCAGGGCCCCGCGCCAGGCACCCAGCACCCAGCACCCGTGGCTCCACACTCCCAGGCCAGAGCCCGCTGCCCCTCAGCTGGCCACACAGCACTGGTGTCACCTGCGGCACCCTGCAGCGGCCTCCGTGGAGGGGACAGCCCCACTGTGGACCTAGAACCCGAGGCACAGAGAAGCCAGACGCCCACTCAGGGCGCCCAGCTGGGACGCAAGCCCACGAGCCACCTCCCACAGGGCTCCGAGCACGGGACAGACACGGCTCCACACCCCAGGGCCGTACTGTCCACAGGGAGGACAAGGCCTCCACCACGCTCCTCCCCTGAGGCCGCCCCAGGGCAGGGTCCCCAGAGAGGGCAGGGACAAGAATGGGGACAGAGGGCAGGGACTAAGCCATGCCCACTCCCTTCCTCTCTGCTCCAAATCCAGACCCCCCTTCTTCCGGGGCTTGGGACGGGAGCTCTGCAGGTTTGTAGATGTCAGAAGGCATGTCAGGAGGGAAGGTGGGTGACAGGGACCCACACAGGCTCTAAAGGGGGACGAGCACGTGGGCCTCCCTCGGGCAGGTCCAGGACACCCGCAGGCACCCAGTCTGTGGTCAGTCAAGCGCCTTCCATGAAACGGCACCATGGGCAGTGCCAGCGTGGGGGTGCACTCCTGTCACCCCAGCACTCAGGAGGCTGAGGCAGGAAGATCACCACCAGTGTGAGGCCAGCCTGGACCCCCTGGCTGGCTTGAGGCCACCCTAAAACTGTAAGATTCGGCCCTGCCTCGAAAAACAAAACTCAGGGCGAGAGCTAGACCCTCCTGCCTTCCGCAGTGATGTGACAAGTCCAGGTGGAGACCCCCGAGGTCACCTTCCGGAAGGGGCGGCGCACAGCCCCTGGCCCGGGGTCGGAAGGCGCGGTGTCACCTGTTGGGGATCTTGCTGAGGTCTATCTTGTCCCTGGAGTTGACGTAGGGGATCACCACCACCCTCTGCAGGTCCGGGAGTCCTGGGAGGAGAGGACGCCGGGTCGGGAGCGGGACCCCGCGCGGGTCCAGGCTCACCGACCGGGGGCCGAGGCCTCTGCGCACGCACCTTTCACCACCCGCTGCAGCTTCTCCAGGTGGCCATGCTCCTTGCCGTTGTACACCACGGCCTCCACCGAGAACAGGAGCTTCGGCTGGATCTGCGAGAAGCGGTCCAGGACGCCCTGCGCGGGAGGGGACGGCGCCGTGGGCCACCCGGAGCCAGGGCCCAGCGGCCACACCCCCACGCCCAGCCCTCGTCCCCAGCTCCTGTGGCTGACAGCCGGCTGGGCTCCGGCCGCGCGAGGCCCCTGCTCCCACGCAGCCCCGACCCTCCGCTGAGAGGAACCCACTGCCCGGACCCCAACTGTGCCAGGCACACGCGTGTGCCACGTGCACGCACGCCTGCGGCAGCCCCCACCCCAGCAGCCTCTGGGTCCCTCACCACAACCTCCCGCAGGGACTAGGACTGCGTCCGGGACGAGCGTGACCGCCAAGCACAGCCCCACCACGACCCCGCCCCGACTGGGGGTCCCCTGAGCTGCAGGCCAAAGCGCCCTGGGCAACCCCGCCTGCCGTCCCCACCCCAGCCACCCGCAGAGCAGGAAGTACCACGCCACTCTGCTGTCCCCGCCTCGGACAGAGACCCGCAGGGGCTCCAGGTCCAGGCCACCAGGGGCTGCTCAGACGAGCAGCTGCGCCTGGCCGCACGTCGGTGCCACTGCCACCTGCAGAGGGACTGTCCGGCTACTGCGGACTGACCACTCGGGTCGGTAGGGGCCAGGCTGTATTTACAGAGCTGCCCAGGTGACCCCAGCAGGGAGGGAGCTCCAACCCTGCAGGAGTAAGGAGGGTGGCGCCAAGTGGAGTCCCCCTTCCCGTACCCCCGAGTCAGCTGGTGTCTGTTTACACCTAGAGGCCCCCGAAGCCTGTGTGCTCACAAGAGGGACTTCGGGTGGCAACTGGATTGTGAGGACTGTGCGGCTGATGTGACGCTCGGAGGTGGAGCCTGATTAGAAGAGGCGGTCACTGTGGTCCTGACCGGAAGTGGCCACCTCCCTCCCTGCTTGGCCCCCTCTCTGGCTTCCTGGCCACCATGCGGTGAGCAGCTGCCCCTGCAGGCCCTTCCTCCACGACACTGCTGCCCGGGGCCAGTCACCCACACAAGGACCAGAACTTCCACGCATGAGCAGAAGAAACTGCTCCGCCCTCAAACCGCGGGCATCAGGTATCTGTCACTGGGAGGAGAAAGTGACAGAGACCCTGGGGTGCGGACCTGCGGTCGCCCAGTCATCTGAGTGCCCCCGGATGAGGGTCTGAGTTTGCTGCCCACACCGCCAATTTTCCAAGCTAGAAGCTGCATGAACGGAGGAGAACGAGGGAGAAACAGCATTGCCGTCTCCACCCGCCTGTGCTGGGGCACAGGGTCCCTGTCCTGGGGCACACCACGGGGCCTGGGTGGGGCAGGGGCCGAGGAAAGCGAGTGTCAGTCACAGCCATGGCCCTGCAGGGTCACCACCCAGAGCCGCTCGTGCGATCCAGGGCTCAGAGCATCTTTCTGGGTCCCTTGCTGCACACCGAGCCTGGCACAGCCACCCACGTCCTGCCCGCCCCGCCGTCCCTGCTTGGGGCTGAAGCTGACCAGAACTTTCTGGAGCTGGCGAGCGGCCCCTGCCCCCTCCACCCGGGCCCCAACCCGCCGAGGGTTACCCAGCTGCGGGCTGCCTCTTGCAAGGCCCCCAGTTGAGTCAGTGCTACCCAGGCGTCACGGGTCCCTGACCCCTGGTTCTCAGAGGGTAAAAAGCGCCAAAGGACTCGGATGCTCCCAGTTCCCAGCTCCCCAACTTTGCATCCCGTGACTCGCAACACTGCTCCGTGCCCGCCCTGCTAGGCCTCCCCCAGGACAGCGCCGGCCCCACGCAGCCACCTGTGGGGATGGGGTGAACCCAGCCCAGCAGGCACAGACCCCTGTGGAGTGGGCCCTGGGCAGCCCCTCACTCTGCCAGGCCTTTGGGGTGGGGAAGGTGAAGCATCCTAAACTCTCTACCAAGCATACCTTTCATCCCTGCACTCTAGGAGGCTGAAGCAGGAGGATCCCAAATCCAAGCCCAGTGTGAGTAATTTAGCAACCTAATAAGACCTTGTCTCAAAAAGTAAGGGCCAGGAATTTAGCTCAGCAGCACAAGCACCTGCCTGGCAAGTGCAAGCAAGGTCGTGATTTCAATCCCTGGTACCAAAAAAATAAAATAAAAAAATAAAAAGGGCTGAAAACTATAGGTGTAAACATCATATTGTCTCACTAAGGAAAGAAACAACACATGTGTATGTGCATATCTACGGACATAAAAAAGCCACTCAAGGTAGTTACACTACTGATTTCTAAGCGGAAGGTCTGTGCCGGTTTTGTTCAGACCACTGAGGGCAGATGTCCTGTGCCCGGGTGACTGATTTGGGGATGACAGTGCACAGCGTATGCACCAGTGTCGCCGATTGACGTGTTTTCAGATTTTTAGTTCTTTTGTTTCCTTCTTTTTCTCCTTGAAATAGAATGGATTTGGAAAACAAAAACAACAACAACAACAACAAAAAACATAGGTCCCTGCAAAGGCCCTGGTTCAACCCCCGTACTACAAAAATGACAACACACAGGAAGGAGAAGAAACGCTTCACCCAAGAGGCCGCCTCCGCGCACTCTAGCTCCTGTGCGCACCCCTAGAGCCGCAGGGACACCAGGCCCAGGGTCCCCCGCCCGGCGCTCTAGGGCACCAGCAGCTTCTGGGGCCACCTGTGGGTCCCCAGGCTCCAACAGGCTCTGAGTGCTCAGTGCCCACAAACCCCATCCCTGTCTCCAACCGCTGTCCCCAGATCAGGGACGAAGAGACACGGGGGACGGGCAGTGACAGACGGACACAGCCCCCCCACGGACTGCGCACAGCGTGGGCCTCACCAGGTGGGGACTCGGCCGGAGTGAGGCTGTTCTGCTGCGGTCAGACTGCCAGTGAGGGTGGCCACAGCAGGGCAGCCCAGAGCCCACACCCCACAGCAGGGCGCGCAGAGGGGGGTGTCCTGGGGGGAGGCCAGGAGGCCCGGCGGTGACCCAAAGTCACAGGCAAGAGGACGAGACCAAGACGAGCCCTGAGTGACTCTGCCAGCTGCAGGTCTGGGCTCCACGAAGGGCATGGGTGCAGCCGCCAGGCCAGCTCGAGATGGAAGCCGGGCTCTCCCCAGACCCTCCTGGGGCTGCCGAGCAGCGCTTGCCTGGGCTCCTCATTCGGGTCCGCAGCCCCGTTCGGGAGGACCAGGCCGCAGGGGCATTGGAGGTGACCACCATGCAGCCCCCGGGAACCCCACCGCCACCTGGGCCCCAACTCACGTTCACGCCGAAGTCCGGGGACGTGGAGCTCCAGATGGCGCCGATGCTGGCTGCGGCCAGCATGGCCTCCACGGCATGCGCGCTGTTGGGCAGATAACCTGGCGGGGTGCGGGAGACAGCCGAGAGCTCGGGTAAACTGAGGCAGCAGACTTGCACAGGTCCCCAGGAGACGGCGCCACCCCAGGACCCCACCACACAGACCTCTGGGGGGGGCGCTCACCCACCACGCGGTCCCCCTTCTGCACGCCCATCTTCCGCATGGCGGCCGCGAACAGAGCCACCTGCTGCCGCAGCTCCTCAAAGGTCACCTTGGCGATCTCCTCTCTGCCTTCCCCTGGGGGGAGGAGGAGGGGGAGAAACACAAACCCAGTCATCGTGCAGACAGGGCCGTGTCACGGGCACACAGAGAGAAACCTCGCCTGCGGGGCCGCGGTCGCCAGGCCGTGCCCCGGAAAACCCTGGGACCGAGGTGGGGAACGCGAGGCGACGCGTGGGTGACCAGATGCCGGAGCTGAGGGCGTCAGCTGGGACCTCTGGGGCCTGCGGCACAGACCGCCACCACTGCCACCATCGGAGAGAAGCACGGGGTTGGACGGGGAGGTCCAGTCCCTCGGCCCCACTCCGCTTGCCAGGTGGTGACACCTTCCCTAAGGACAGTGCCACAGGAAGCCAGGAGACCCGCTTGGGCCGGCCGAGCCGGGCGTGCGGCCCTCAGCCTGCTGCACTCCCTCCAGCCCAGCACTGGGGGGCAGAACCACCTGCTGTGCGTCCCCTTTCTTAGCCACGCTCCCAGGCTGCCACCACAGCCCTGGGCAGTGCTGACTGCATCCGCGTCACCTGGGCTAGCACTGGTCTGGGAAAGTTCCACGGCCAGGGGGTGTGCGCCTGTAATCTCAGTACGAGGGAAGCCAAGGCAGGAGGATCTCTGCGCCTTCGAGGCAAGCTTGGGCCACATTGGGAGTTCGGGGCCAGTTTGAGGCCTTGTCTCAGACAAATGAACCACATGAGCTACGACGCCCACCTAACAGGCGAAGAACAGGACAGGACAGCGGGGAGGTGGAGACCCAGACCCCGAGGACACGGCCCGGCCTGTGCTCTCTCCGGGACACCGCCACACGGAACGGGCCCAGCCGGGTGAGCAGCGGGCCAGGTGGAACCACGGGGTCACCTCCGACACCCCAGAGCTCCCTGGCAGAGGGCAGCCCCGGGGGCGGCAGCCAGCGCTCCTGTGTCACCCAGAGAAACGCAGACGCCCACCTCGGCGGCTCCCAGCCACTCCATCGTGCAGCAAGAGCACGACTTGAAAACAGAGCAATTCCGTAGGAGACACGTTAGTCTTTGACCATCGTGGTTTGGTGGGGTGGTCTGGGGGGCGGAGCTAGTTTTTTGAGACTGGGTCGCAAACTTACAGCAATCCTCCTGCTTCAGCCTCCTGAGTGCTGGGAATTCGGGCCTGCACACGGCGCTGGCTGACCATTGCTTTTGGATTAACTTGGGGAGGAGCGCCGAGCGCCCCCAGGCTCAGCCTCCTGTGATGAGGAATTTTACCCCCACCGCTGTCTGCTGCAGTCCTGGAACCCCAAGCGCCTCTTTCCAAAGCAAATGCACACCCCGATGTTCCGGGCAGACCTGGCCTCTCCTACCCGCCCCCCCTTCCCTCCCGTCCAGCACTGGTAACGGGACCTGGCTACCCTTGAAGGACAGTCTCCGCTGTTTGCATCCTTCATACCAGTGCTTCTTCGGGCTGCTTGGGAATATGTTTCAAACTTCATTTTTAAGAGGAGAAGCCACGCAGGTGTGGGGGTACACATCTATAATCCCAGCGCTCTGGGAGGCCGAGGCAGGATTACAAATTCAAGCTCAAGGGCAACAGTGACTTAGGGAGACTTAAAAGGGGCCGGGGGTGCAGCTTCCTGGGACGGCCCTGTACCGCATCCCCAGTGCCCTCAGCGGGGGGGCAGCGAGCCCAGCCACGGTCCTGTCCCTGGTTCCCTGGTGCCCCAAGCTGGTCACTCAGTCTGAGGCGTCTCCTTTTCTCCTGCAAAGGCCGCATGGCCGGCCCTGCCCGTCCCAGGGAAAGCAGAGTCCACGGCTGACTCGCCCTCGCCACGCCGCGCCCCTCCGACTCACTTGCCACATACAGGGCCACCTTGTCGTTCTGCCGGTGCCGCAGCAGGTTCTCCGCGAAGTTCAGCCGGCTGCCGCGGAACCACTCGGGCACGTCCGCAATCCCTTTGGAAGTGTCCACCACCTGCTGGGCAGGGTGGACAGCACCTGCCTGAAGAGGAACCCCCCCCGCCCCGCCGACAGCACGAGTGGGCCTCAGAGACCAGCCGGAGCCGCCCACAGGCCGGCACAGGACACGGAATCAGCTCTCCCGGAACCGACGCACCCTCACCCACCTACTTAGCCAGCCAGGCGCCACCCAGACACGGGAGCCCCAGAGCCTGCTGCCACCACGGCTCTCCGGAAGCCTACACGGCCTCTTGGGTCCTTCCTCCAGGTGTCGTGACCTTGGTTTGCTTTTTGATTTTGTTTTGTTTCCCAGTTTTTGGTTTTTTTCGCACAGAGTCTGCTAGGTAGTCCAAACTGGCCTGAACTCACGGCACTGCTCCTGCCTCAGCCTCCTAAGCCCTGGGAGGACAGGCATGCGCCCCCACACCAGGCTTGTTTCCTCCTAAACGGCCGACACAGCAACCCTCCAGAATGGTCTGCTCTTTAAGGGGCTGGGGATTTAGCTCAGTGGCACAAGTGCTTGCCTAGCAAGCAGGAGGTTGTGAGTTTGATCCCCGGTACAATAAAAACAAAAAAACAACAACAAAAAAAAAAACAGAATGGTCTGCCCCAGCAGAGCAAATTATTCTGGAACAGCGGGTCCCCGTCTCAAGATGTTTCCGGATACAGAGGGCAAGGGGTTAAATCTCTACCACCCAGGCTGGAAAAACAACAGAACTACGGAGTGTGTGCACTTAACATCTCCAACGTGCGCACTGGAAAAGATGAGCATTTCAAATGTATGCACTTCACCACGATTAAAATGCTTTCATTAAGGAAGACAAACCCAATGCCCGCTGGCCCGCTTGGGCAGGGCCTGGTCCCCCGTGACCGGGGTCTGCGGCTGGCAGGGTACTGGGCTGTGCTAACTCCAGGCCAGGACGAGGGACTTTCCCACCAATGAGAGGCTTCCAAAGAAGATGGGGCCCACTGCACTCCAAGACTCATGCTGCACTCAGACAGCAGGCAGCTGCACCGGCAGCCCCACTCACCTCGTCGTACATGTGAGAGAAGATGAGTCCGCTGAACCTCCAGAACTCGGCCCAGAAGTCCGCGTAGGACGCCACCGACCAGTAGTACAAGTCATTGTAGTTCTCTGAAAACAGAGAGGACAGCACCAGGCTCAGCATGAGGTCCCCCACCACCCCGGAGGGGGCCTAAGGTGGGGCGACGTCACCACTCCTCCCAGAGAGGGACGGGGCAGCGATCCAAGCCACATTTGGTGGCAAGCCTCCAATTCCAGTAACCTGGGAGGCTGAGGCAGGAGGATCACAAGTTGAGCCAGCCCTCAGTAACACTGGGAGACCTCCATCTTGAAATAAAAAATAAAAGAGGGCTGGGATGTGGCTCAGAGGGAAGGCTCTGGGTCCCTGGGTTCAGTCCTCACTACCACAAAGACAGGGATGGGTGGG